>VMDR010006183.1:0-46936 GCA_007922815.1 Macrotus californicus
GGCCTGCGAACCAAAGGGTCACTGGTTCAATTCCCAGTTTGGGCACATGCCTGGGTTGCGGGCCAGGTCCCCAGTGGGGGGTACATGAGAAGCAACCACACACTGATGTTTCTCTCCCTCTCTTTCTCCCTCCCTTCCCCTCTCTCTAAAATAAAATTTAAAAAAGTAAAAAATAAATAAAATAAAAAAAAAACAGCAGAAAAAAAAAACAATGGAAGGAATTAAAGTAGAGGTAAGAGGCAATTTCAGGATCTACAAGGCATTTACAAAATGTGATGCTGAAACAGCAAAGAAATGGACTAAATACTAAGAAAAATTAGGGTCGGGTCATATATTAATTATAATCCAAATAAACTAGGTGACAATTTCAAAAAATATCAACTAACACTTCCTGTAATTCTATGTATCCACATAAACAAACCAAAGAGATCCTTGATTCAGGCAGTCATTCAAGGAGCTAAGTCCTGGGATTGAGAGATAACAACCAGATATATTGAGTAACAGTGGTTAAGTAAGACTACCTGGGTCTAAATCTAGGTTCCACAAATCTCGGTCATTAGCAGTGTGACCTTGAGCTAGTGGCTTGACCACTCATCTCAGTATTCTTGTCAGAAAACATAACAGTTCTTTTTTTAAAGATTTTATTAATTTATTTTTAGAGGGAGTGGAAGGGAGGAAGAGAGGGAGAGAAACCTCAAATGGATGCCTCTCCCACGCCCCCAACTGGGATTATGGCCTGCAACCTGGGCAAGTGCCCTGATGGGGAATCAAACCAGTGACCTCTCAGTTGGCAGGCCAGCATTCAGGCCAGGGAGACACACCAGCCAGGGTGATAACAGTTCTAACCTCACAGGGCTGTTGTGAGGTTTAAATGAGGTGACGCATATAATGCAGCCTAGAACAGCAACTGGCCCTAGAGTAAATAAACAGTAAATGTTAGTTCTTATTGCTACCATTTCTCTCTCAGGAGCTCCCCGTGTACCAGCAGAGACAAAGAGAAGCTCAATGCAGTAAGTTCTAATGTTACAGATGGTATTAAGTCCAAAGGCACTTGTCCCACTGAAAACGGTCACAACAATCAGTGTTACAGACCACATGCCAATGTTATTCACAGCCTGCTTTGGTCTTAACTAAAGATTTCCTATATTAAATATACAATCATAAACATGATTTACATCATAGTGAAACTAAAAGAGATCTATACTTCTATCGTGCCTAAAACAGAGGTACGAGCACAAGTCTAGCATTTAAACTGATGGCTAAGCCCCTCACACACATATTCGGTTCAGTTACTGCTGACAGTACTATTCAAAAATTCACAGAAAAATTCACCAGAAAAAAAAAGTTGGACGTGAGCTCTAATCTTACAACGAATAAATCAATACATGTTTGGTGACCTACATTACAAAATATACCCAAATCTAAAACTTCCATTCAATAAAACTAGTAACTCCTAAAAGACACCATGTGGAGAACTGGAGCGAGGATGATGCGCAAAAGCAGATATTCTTGCCCTCGAAGGTTTTATAGTTCAGAGGCAAATCACGTATTATTTTATAAAATTACAACATCCCGAGAATCTGGGAAGAAGAGAGAGTTGAGAATATTCTTCTCACCCCTAACCTACATGGGAAAGTGAATATTACATTAATATTGCCAAAATAAATGTATTAAAAGTGCAGTTTCTAACTGCCTTGGCAAATGGACTCAAATAGTCAAAATAAAGCAGCTAATTAACAGTAGGAATCATGATTTGCCTTTAGCCGTATTCCCTGGTAATCAGATGAAGCTCTGCCAGTTTAAACAGTCTTGCAGTTTCACTATCAAGTTTTGCAAAGGAAATATGCATACACAAATGTACACAGAAACTTAGAAAAACCTGTCTCGACAATTTTAAATTTTTTCTTTTACTTTTTTTCGGTTCAACAAC
The DNA here is from genome assembly GCA_007922815.1 of Macrotus californicus. Lineage (NCBI taxonomy): Eukaryota > Metazoa > Chordata > Mammalia > Chiroptera > Phyllostomidae > Macrotus > Macrotus californicus. Next base: position 1,931 of record VMDR010006183.1, read on the forward strand.
TTAAAATTATAATGCAATGTAACCATCTACTACACAAGGAAAGGTCTCCAGATGTGAGGAATTTTGTAATATAAAGACACCACCACACAATACCATATGAAAGCCAGTTACAGAAAGGTGAAAAAGGTAGCAGTCCCCCTCACTCAGTTTCGTTGTCTGCAGTTTCAGGTACCTTTGCCCAACCGTGGTCTAAAAATATTTAATGGAAAATTCCAGAAATAAAAAATTCCTAAGTTTTAAACTCCATGCTGTTCAGAGTACCTCACTTCATCTTGTGTGAGCACTGCGTCCTCTCTCATCACACAGAAAGAAGGCTGAGTACAGTGCAAGACATTTGAGAGACCGTGTTCATGTAACTTATCACAGTATATTGTTTAAATGTTCCACTTGACTACTAGTTATTATTGTTAACCTCTTGCTGTGCCTAACTTATAAACTAACCTTTCTCATAGGTATGTGTGTACAGGAAAAAACATGCCATACACAGGGTTCAGTACTGTCCGCAGTTTCAGGCATCCACTGGAAGGCATCCCCCGTGGATAAGGGGGACTACTGTATTTGGCCTTTTGATTACAATCTAAAAATACATGAAGAGCCGACTGAACTATAATATGTCATTTAAGCAAGCTACATTACATCTAAAGCTTAAGAGTATTCAACAGACTATTTAAGGAACAATAACTACCTTGAAAGAGTTAACCAAAAGAAAACTACCTTCCAGCATTGAACTTTGTTTCACCTCCTAGAAAAATACCTTCCCTTTCAATTCTCCCCATCAGTATTCTCTCCATTATTACCAGGATGCACAAAAAAAGGAATCCAATCTAGGACATTAGCCATTTTACTGAGACTATCTCTACAAAAAACTTTATTTTTTTTTTAAGATTTTATTTATTTATTTTTAGAGAGAGGAGAAGGGAAGGAGAAAGAGAGGGAGAGAAACATCAATGTGCGGTTGCCTCTCACGTGGCCCCCACTGGGGACCTGGCCCACAACCCAGGCATGTGCCCCGACTGGGAATCGAACCGGCGACCCCCTGGTTCACAGCCTGTGCTCAATCCACTGAGCCACACCAGCCAGGGCTCTACAAAAAACTTTAGAAATGGGGCTTATAAAAAGACTGTCACTTATATCTTTTAAAAAGGTATGTATTTATGCAGTTCTATGATTTCCTTCCCTATGTGAATTCCCATTTGTCTCTGGGCAGCCTGTGTACAAGGAGAGGGCTGTACCCTGGGTTTTATTTTCCCAAGGACAGAACTTCGAAGGTATGCAACAAATGTCTGTAGGACTGTATCAAATCAGTATAGTGCCATCCCTAATACACATATCAGTAGCCATATTCCTTTGACATTTCAAAATTAACAAACTTATACTTTCATATAAGCTTACAAACATACTTGCAGTATTTGCCATTTAAAATGCATGTAAAGTTGTGATTTACAGATAAGAAAAAGCCAAAGCCATGATATCTTGCCTAAGTTTTTTTTTACCTTAAAGTAAATTTCTTAAAATGATTTCATCCTCAGTATAAATGTTAGTAAATAGTCTAAAATAAATGTAGTTTTACAGTTACCATAAATTTGAGAAACAACTGATTCAATGTAACGCCATTTCAATGCTTACCCCTACTTATTCTTTTGCTTCCGCCCACTCACACACATTTTTAAAAGTCTTTTGGAGCCTTCTTTGTCCAAAAGACAGCAATCTTCTCTAAAAATAATGTAAATTAGCTATTTTAGTCATGGGCTATATTCTCGAACTTCACAGCAATTTTAGATCTCCAAGGACAATTTAAGTATTTTAGTTTTATTCTAGTTTTGTTTCCGTGAATCAAAAATTTATAGGTAACTTGGTAATTTGGAAAGATGTGGGCAGACAATCCTCTTTATTATAACAATTATAGTGAAATTGCAGTGCAGGACAATTTTTAATAATCCTAGAAGAGGTAAAAAATTATGACACTCTCGCACCAAGGGACAAACTATAGTGGCACATGCACACTCGTCAGAGGTTCGGAAAGTTGTGTCCAACCACTCTCCAAGTGCCGTAAAGACCTCTGGAAATCAAATTGGAGGTACTCCCCTCTATTTGGTTCTTCCAAAGCAGAACTACTGAACAGGTGGCCCAAGTACAATTCCAGGGAAGTTCTGGGAAAGATGAGCTGGCCCTAAAGGGATCTCCAGAAAGCACAATCATTCATTCATCTCCGTAAATTCAGACTGAGTATAACCCCCATCCCACTGCAGGCCCTGCAGGATCGAAATGAATCAGACCTCAAATTCTGATCTCTAGACGACAGGCGAGGTGGCGCGGAGTGGGAAAGCACATAAACAACTAAGAGCTTTGTATGAGAGTTTTGCGGTACGGACAGAATCTATTTTCCACCCAGATATACACAGGGCGTTGCTTGCAGCAAGTGCTCACTGTCTGCTAAACAAATGAATAAATAAACAAATAAACATGAAACGCTAAGACGAGCCGGGGGCTGCGGGTGCATATTCGCTTGGGTCTCCGTGGCCCAGCGGCCCACCGCCACCGGCTCCACACCCAGGTCAGGAGATCGCCCTCTCCTCCACTCGCCTAGGGCAGCGGCAGCAACCAAGGTTCAGCTCGAGCTGGCCTCAAGCTGCGCCCTCCCCGCGCCCCCAAGCGGCACCTACCATTGGTGTAGGGAGACCCCGAGGCCGAGGCGGCCCCGTTCTGGGCCTGGAGGCCGGTTAGGGCGCTGCTGGAGGCCGGTATCCCCGGCTGGGACATGACGACGACGGTGGTTATCGGGTTGGAAGGGGATGATCGGGATCTGCCGACAGCGCCAAGCAAAAAGGTGAAAGCCGAGTGCTAGAAGGGAGGGAAAGAACTAACGACTCAGGACTGAAGGCAGGGAAGAGAGAGGGCGGCGCATCAAGCCCTAGGCCTGGCGCCACATTTTCCCCGGCCCACCGGCAGCCACCGGTTGGCCTGGGAGCGGAGGGTAGGGAGTCGGGCAATGGGGCCGGAACGCCGGGCTGGAAAGAAGCAGCCAAGCTGAGATAGGGGAGAGGCCCCCACCGGAAGTGTCTATCAGCCGCTGGCCGCGCAGGCGCAGTCAGGACACGTGGCACTTCCGGCTCCGGGCTGGTGACTGCCGCCACGTTCGGTTCTCTCCCAGCGGGGCTGCCCAAGGGCCACCTGACAGCTCAGGGTGTCCTGGCACTAAGGACTGTGCCCGGCCTCGCCTGCCACGTCACTGACTCTCTCCACCGGCCGGAAGTGGCGTGTGTCATGGCTATGGAAATCCCCGCCGTAAACGTCATCTCACCGGCAGGGTCAGGATCTTAGCGCAGTCAGGGCTTCACTGGCTGCTTTTGTGGACTGAGACTGACAGTTCCTCTCCTCGGATTTTTGTGAAGATTACCTGAGATTGTAGACATCATCGTCCTCTCTCGAGACTATATCGCTGGTAGCTGAACCGATTAATGCTCATCGCAGTATTTCATTACACATTTAGTCATCATATTCTAGGTGTAAGTTTTAAGGGAAGTTTTAAAAAGACGTGGTTAATTATGTACATGTGTTAAAAGTATATTCATCGTGAAGGAGGCCTTTGCTTTTTGACCTGAGAATTCAGAAGTAATTTTAATTGTGAAACTCGCTGATTCATAGCATAGTCACGCTAAAGTTCATTAATAGCACACTAATCAGCATGTTTGAATGGCAGTTTTATTTCCTCATCTAAGAGTATACAGTAAGGTAAAACATTCAAACTTCCTTTCTGGGCGAGTAGACTTCTTTTTTTTTTCCTGAGGCCAAAGGGAGATAGAAACTGGAATGATTAGTCAATACAGTTAATGGGTGATCTCAATAATCAACTTAGGAATCTCCTATTCTACCTGTTCTAGGTAGGTTTTTCCTGCTCTGAGCTAATGATAAAGTCCTTTAAACTACAGATTTATACTGCTGATTAAAATGTAATGCCAAAGTTTTCGCAATCCCTGAAGTATATCTTATTTAATTTAGTATCAAATGCCTGCTATAAAATGTTAGATTACATACAAAATGAGTAAGACCTAAACCATTGTACAGGTCTGAAAAGCAAACAGTAGGAATTCAAAGGTATTAAATTTTGTCCTAAACACTATTCAATCATTTGCCTGAAAACCTTACTAAAAATGTGTTTGCTCTGTGTGGAATTCCACAACTCCTTTGTACAAGTTACAGAGTCTTAACTCTTCTTCAGGATGAAGATGACACTTTCCCTCAAACTACTTTCGTCATCTAGTCCCTATAACAAATTCCCAAATCAGATAGCCCGAGAACACTTAAAAAGATACACAAGCACAAACTTCTCAATCTTTTAAAGAGAAAACAGACCTCGAAGAGAAACTGAGCCTTCCTGAGGTCTGACAGAAAATTAGGGTGACTCTTCAAATGGGCAAATGCTTAATTCTGGTCTCAAATTTGCATTAGTTCCTTTCTCTTTTTTTATGCAACTCCTTAATGATCTTGATTTGTTGACCTTGGCACAGGAGTTTGATTTGGTTAAATCAAGCTTGTTTGAACTTTGTTCTGTTTAAGCAGTATCTGTGTTGGGGGTGGGGGGGGTGGGACTGATGGAGAGGATTAGCCATTTAAAAAAGTAAATAACCTCATTGGTTAAATCCGGTTAAATATACAAATAATTTGCTAATAAGTACACAATGTCTTTTTTCTAAAGTTTGTTCTACCTCATGTTGCTATTACTCCTCCCAAAATTATAGTTAAGTTCCTTTATTTTCTTTTTACATTTTTAATGTAGTCAGCTTTAAAATATTTCAAAAAAAGCAGCATTTGTCATCTGCTCACCCTCAGGGACAATAGTAAGTTAAGTTTAAGCAACTGAGGTGAGACAGCAAATTTTTAAAGTTTAGTATTGTTCACACATTGTCAAATCCTTCTCTGACTCTAAAATGTGGTCACACAAATATCAGTAAAAAATTTTAGTGCTATTACCAGTTGTCAAGGGTATTGGTATTTCTTTGGTCAACTGCCTATTCTACCCGACACTACTGTATACTTTTCTAAATTGGTATCAGTAATACATTGAACTCCTTTATCCTGTTTTCCAGAACAACAGAACCCTTCTGCCACATCTGCACCCTTCATATGTATTTTATGTATCAGATTTTCTGTACATTATTTTCAGAGCCTTCAACCCTGGCTAGATAGCTCAGTTAGTTAGTATGCTACCTTACGCCAGGGTTGCGGGTTTGATCTCCAGGCAGGGCACATGCAATAATCAACCAGTGGCCCTAATGGGGTGGCTTACTTGGTTGGAGTGTCACCCCATATACCAAAAGGTTGGGGGTTCCATCCCAAGTCAGGGCACATACCTACGTTGCAGGTTTTGATCCCTGGTCAGGGCAGGGCACATATGGGAGTCAACTGATCACTGACTGATGTTTCTCTCTTACATCAATGTTTCTCTCTCTCTCTCTCAAATCAGTAAGTATATATCCTCAGGTGGGGATTAAAAAAAAGAATCAACCAATGAATGCATAAATAAGTGGAATGGCAAATCGACGTTTCTCTCTCTCTCTCCTCACCTCCCTCTCTTTCTAAAACCAACAAAAAAAGAAAATGATAAACAACAAAGTGACATCAAAGCGTTTGAGTAAGGAGAGGGCACTATCCAAAGAACATTCCGTTAAAGGTACTTATTTAGACCCATAAGAGAGAGACAGAAGATTCGCTAATACATGGAAGTGGACTTGGGCTCACACCAGGGCCCCTTTGCCTGCCTGCTCACGTCTGTTGTGTTGTCAGCTGATAAACAGGACCAATTGTGTTCACTTTTCAGGGTGGGGAAATTGTTTTAGAGCCTTTACTTATTTTATTTTTTAAAAGATTTTATTTATTTATTTTTAGAGATGGAAAGGGAGGGAAGAAAGAGAAGGAGAGAAACATCAATGTGCAAGAGACATGTTGATCCTTTGCCTCTTGTTCCTGCCCCGACTGGGGATGGAACCTACAACCCTGACGAGGAATCTAGCGACTTTTTCTTTGCAGAACAACGCCCAACCAACTAAGCCACACCGGTCAGGGCTGGCCTTAATTATTTTTAAAAAATTGTTCCATTTCAAACAAATAAAAAATGGTTTCAATTCCAAAAAACAGGTTTGTTCTGAAACTCTTGTGACTCCTTTTTAGGAACAGTTCTTTTAGCCTCATTTGCCTCTGACGGGACATCTGTTTGTATCTGAAATCAGTAGCTCCAAAGCTACTGCACAAGTACACTCATCTCACCCCAAGCCAGTAAATCCTGATGCTTTCTTTGAAAACCTCATCTTCGTGTAGTTCTTGCTTTTCTGTCTGTGCACTAATTGCTTTCATCTTGCACTGGAACTGTTGGGGTAGTCTTTCTGGTTTCCCTCTCTTGATGTAGCCAACATGTTGGATTGAGCTCTTAAATACTGATGCTGTTTATTTTCCTGTACCCCAACACCTTTTGTTCCATGTGCCAGCTCCATCAAGTTAAAGGTTGTTTGCATGGCCTTTCTCATCTCATACTAAGGAAAATCAAAGTCCTACCCATGGCCTTCAAGGCCCCACATGACCTGGTCTTGCTACCCCTCTGTACTCATCTTTTTCCACACTACCTCTCATTCACTCCACTGCAGACACACTTGCTATTTCTCTTGCCACTCAGGTAGAAGCCTGCTTTTTATTTTTTTTAGATATATATATTTTTAATTCTGCTCTATTGATTATGCTATTACAGTTGTCCTGATGTTTCCCTCTTTGCCCCCCTCTGCCCAGTACCCCTCAGGCAATCCCCCCACCATTTTTCATACCCATGGGTCATGTGTATAAGTTCTTTGGCTACTACATTTCCTGTACTGCACTTTACATCCCCATGGCTATTCTATAACTACCTATTATACTTCTTAGTCCCCTCACCTCTTCCTCCTCCTTGCCCCTCCCATCTGGCAACCTTCCAGTAACTAACTTTTCTCTTGCTTTTAAGAATCTCTCTTTATCTTTAATCTTTGGCCTTTTAATAATGAGGTGTCTTGGAGTGGGCCTCTTTGCATCCATCATAATTGGGACTCTCAGCACTTCCTGGACTTGCATGTCTATTTCGTTCACCAAATTAGGGAAGTTTTCTTTCACTATTTTTTTCAGATAGATTTCCAATTTCTTACTCTTTCTCTTCTCCTTCTGGTCCCCCTATGAGGCAAATGTTGGACCTCTTAAAGTTGTACCAGAGGCTGTTTATACTATCCTCATTTTTTAAAATTCTTTTTTATTCTCGTTCTGCATGGTTGTTTTTTGCCTCCTTATGTTCCATATTACTGATTTGATTCTTGGCTTCAACCATTCTACTGTTGTTCCCTGTAAATTGTTCTTTATTTCAATTAGTGTATCCTTCATTTCTGACTGGGTCTTTTTTATGCTGCGGGGTCCTCACTAAGTTCCTGGAGCATCTTTATAACCAATGTTTTGAACTGTGCACCTGATAGATTGCTTATGTCCATTTTGTTTAGTTCTTCTGCTAGAGCTTTGATGTGTTCTTTCATTTGGGCCATGTTTCTTTGTCTCCTCATTTTGGCAACCTCCCTGTGTTTGTTTCTATGTATTAGGTAGAGCTGCTTTGACTGCATCTTGGTAGTGTGCCCTAATGTAGTAGGTGTTCTGTACAGTCCAGTGGCACAGCCTCCCCTATCACCTAAGCCGAGTATTTGAGGTACGCCCTGTGTGTGGGCTGAGTATACCCTCTTCTTATAGTTGAGCCTTAGCAACTACTTGTTGGCAGATCAATCAGAGGGATTTATGCAGGCCAGTCAGCTGCAAGGACTGGCTATGAACACTGACCACCAACCTCCACCCTCTGTGGAGGATCAGCTGTATAGGGGCAGGATGGTGTTGTTCCGATATAGTCTGTAGCTGTCCAGTGGGTGCATTGGCCCTGGGGTTTACTGGGTGGTGCAGGCCAAGATTAGCCCCCATCTGTGTTTTGCCCAGGATACCCTGCCTGAGTTGTAAAACAATCTGAGATGGTGGCTACGTGTGCAGGGCTTGGAGATTCCCAGGTGAAGCCAAGCTGTGACTCTACTATGGCTGCCACTAGGACTCACTGAAGCCAGCTATTGCTTGTTTGATAGGGTTTAGGAACCAAGACCAGCCATTCATATGGAAAAAAGCAGCTTGGGTGGGCAGGTGGGGTAGAGCCTCTGTGGATTTCCAAGGTGGGTCACACAGTGTTAGCCAGGTTGATCGAGTCTCAGATATGGCACCAGTCTACTGGCTCTGCCGGTGGGGAGGGCTCAGCAAAGGGACAATGGCCTCTGCTCACCCTGATGCCAGACACTTCAGTCTCTCCTTGTATATCACTGGTGTCCTTCAAGCTGCCACCTTGGTGCTGCTGAGTCCATGTGTGTGTTCCCCAAGAGGAACTGCTTAGGGCTCCAGCGGCCTCCTCCACTGACTCAATCTCCCCTGGTTTTTACAGCCATACATTGTGGGGACTTATCTTCTTGGCACTAAAATCCTGGGCTGGGGGCCCTGATGTGGGTCTAGAACTCCTTGCTCCTGAGATATCCCTTCTAAATTTTATCCACTTTGGTGTGGGACCAGTCTGTTCCATGTCTGCACCCCTCCTACCAGTCTGGATGGATGTGGTTTTTTCAATTCCTTAGTTGTCAGACTTCCATTCTACTTGATTTCTGACATTCCTGAGTGATGGTTGTTCTATATTTTAGTTGTAATTTTGATGTGGTGGTATGAAGAAGTGAGCCATGTCTGCTACATTGCCATCTTGACCAGAAGCCCGATTTTTACATTTACTTCCATTATCTGGGGTGCTGTTCCCCAAGACACCCACGTAGTTTAATCTCTCACTCCCTCTGCCTTTATTCAAATGTCAGCTTATCGAAGAGGCCTTCTCTGAACACCCTATACAACAGCCTACCCTCCCTGCTCACTCCCTGTCCCTCTTGCCTTGCTTCCCCGCCATAGCACTTCTAATTATCGTTATATATTTGGATCTATGTTTATCTTTCTTCAGCAGAATACAATTATATACATGTCCTGTCAATTCTACAGGAACCATTGTGGTTTCACATCTGCCTCCTCGTAGATGTTACAGAGTAGAGGCCAGGGATTGTGTCCTCCTTACCTCTGTGTTCTTAGTACTTGGCTCGGGGCCTCAAACTTCACAGGTTTGAGCATTTTTAAATGAATAAATTTAAAGTGCAATCTCTTCTAACCTTCCGTTCTGACTATTTTGACCTTCATTAATTCACTACTATAAGATCATATTGCACTTAGAGCCTATATCACATCACCAGCACTTGTAACTAAACTGTGATAGTCTCTTACTCTTTTAGGTTCTTAATTACTATGCTACCTTGTGTCCCATCTGATGCAGACCTAGTAGTGTCATTGAAATAGTGTCAAACTCTGGTCAGGCCCCATCTTCCCTGGGCAGCACCAGAGCTCTAATATCAAATGCCGATCCCTTTATTTTCTTAACCCCAGATATATCCTTTGCCCCCCCCTCTACAAGCACCCTGGCACCCTAATAGCAGAGGTCTGAGATGAAACTTTCCCTCTAAACCTATCTTTCATCATATTTTCTGCTGAATGTCCTCACCAGCTCTTTCATTGATTCATTAGTTCAACAAATATTGACTATATGTTTTTTATATGCCAGGCACTGTGCTAAATACCAAGCAAAAACAAAATAGGACATACAGGGTCTCTTCCTTCTGTGGAGTTTACACTGGAGGAAACAAAATTAAATTGTAAATTAATATATATCTTTAAAATTGGTAAGTGCTATCGAGGTATTTGGTACTAAGATGAGACTAGCAAGCAGAAATCTGATTTGGATAGGATAGTTAGGACAGGAGGGGATATTTATTTAATTTTTTAAATATTTTATTTCTTTATATTTAGAGAGAGGGGAAAGGAGGGAGAAAGAGAGGTAGAGAAACATCAATCACCAGCAACCTTTCAGTCCGCAGGTTGGCGCTCAATCCACTGAGCCACACCAACCAGGGCAGGCGGGGATATTTAAGTTATAATCTAAAGTAAGGGAAAGCTGAGCCCTGGCCAGGTAGCTCAGTTGGTTAGAGCATCGCCCTGATACACTAAGGTTGTGGATTTCATCCCCGGTCAGGGCACATACAAGAAGCAACCAGTGAATGAATAAATAAGTGGAACGACAAATTGATGTCCCCCGCCCTTTCTCATCAATAAATTAAAAGTTTTTTAAAAAACTAAAAAGGGAAAACTAGCTATCTATACAAAGAAGATGGGGAGAAGGAGGATCTGGGCAAACGGAACAGCATCTACAAAGGCCCAGAGGCAGCATTGAGCTTGCTGTGGTGAGCAAGGCAGAACGGCAGGAGATGTGATTGGAGAAATAGAGGTGGGCGGAGCAATAGAGCCTTATAACATAGTATAAGGGGAGCAACTGGTCCAACGCATACTCAAAGATGAATCCATTTGTTCAAAAGTTAGTCCAACAGCTGTGAGAATAACTGATTGAGAGGCAAAGGATGGAGTTGTTGTACCGCGGGCCAGAGCTGGCAATGGCCTGCAGTAAATGGCCTGTGCATAGTGGAGACAGTAGGCTCACTAATCCAAGTTGAAACTTTGACCTTTGCTATCTCCTTTACTTTTGCTACCAACCTGCACTCAATCATAAAATCTTACAGGTTCCAACCTTTACACGTTCTCACACATGACTCCGTATGTCTCTGTACCCACTGACCCAAAGCAGGCCCATGTGACCTCTCACCTGCATGCCTGTAGCAGCCCCATTGCCGATCTCAGCTTTCAGTCTGGACTTGGTCCAGTACAGCCTGCACAATGGTGCCAGAGCGAACTTTCAAAAACACAGCTCTGACCACGTTTCTGTTCTGCTCAAAATCCCCCAAAGGCTGAATAGTTTGGGAGTCAAGGTCCCTGAGAGTTCAGCCCAAATCCAATCAAATCTGGTGCTTTTCCCGTCTCTATTCCTTTATGTGTGTTATTCTCTCCTTATAATACATCATCTTTTCTGGGTATGAATCCCCATTTTACATATACAGGAACTGAAACTTTGAGTGCCTAGTAATGTTAGAACCAGAGTCTCAAGCTAGAGGTTGTACTCTTAACTATTATACTCTATTTAAAAATGCAGCCATTAAAATTCACATTTAGAAGAATCATTAATGATATGGGGAAGTGCCCATCTTAAATAACGAAGATTTAAATTTTAAATGTGTTACAAAACTATGAACAGTGTAATATAATCTTATGAAACTGATTGTATTTGTGAGGTGTAAGTAGGGGGTGATTTTTGTTACCATTTTACTTTTCTCGTTTTTCTAAACTTTTTACAATTACTATGTATTACTTTTATAACAACAATAATCATCAAAATGATTAGGGGAAAATATGCCATGTATCCTTTAAGGCTCTCCCCAAACACTGGCATCTCCTGCCTCTCCTCTCTCACGCGCCTATACCACCACTTAGTACCTTCTTACCTTTTCTCTCCTCCTGTCTTCTTTTTTAATTGTGACCTAACTCATCTCCCTGCCAAGCTGAGAGGTCCTTGAGTGATGACACTATGTCTTGCTTATTGTCACATCCCTCCATTCTCAGTTATTGTATAATATGTTGCTGAAGCCAGTATGAATCATAATTTAGATTTTTAAAAGGCTGACAAAAATGCCAGAAATGTCAGGAACGAAAGGCTATCCAGATAAGAGCTAGAGAGGAATCTTGAGAAACCCAGTGAAGTGCCTCAGGCCACCTATTAACCCAAACGGACTTCAAAAGTAGGTGAGGGAAGGCAGACTAGAACAACAGGATCCTATAACTCAGATCAGTGGACTCTCGGAAAATTCTTCTCCCCCTTGAGGACAAAAATGTACCTAAGAGTCTTTCATGTTATGAATAATCACTTGCTCATATCTACTGAGCACCTATTATGTGCCAGGCACTGCCAATAGGTTCAAGAGGGAAAAAGGCAGATAGGGTTCTCGACCTCAGGGAGCTTACAGAATGTCTGTTGAGGGAGAAGTTATCTAAATAAACATATATACAGTGGTACCTTGGTACTCGTCGTTAATTCATTCTGGAACTAGTGACAATTTCCACAATTAGTGACAAGGGCCCAAAGCGATGAGTACTGATTGATGAAGCATTTTCTCTGGCTGGGTGGTGTCATGACTCATACAAGTTCCAGCAAGTGTGATGAGTCCCAAGCCAGCGCCAAGTACTGAAACATTTTTTTTTTTCTTGTCAAAATGCGAGGAGTGGAGGGTTTCACGAGTTCTGAAGCTGATGAGTACCGAGTTATGACTGTACTTAGTTGTGCAGCTATAAGATAATTTCAAGGATAAGGAAAGTTGTCCAGGTGCTGGGGAAATCTGTAAAAGAAGACTTCACCAAGTCTGAGAGAGGTTTTGATGCGAGAGGGCTGTCTGTGCTGAGATCTGAGTAGTGTTCAGGTGTTAGCTAGGTGGAGAGAGGCCTGGAGAAACCTTTCTGGCAGAAGGAATGGTAAGTGGGAAGGGAGGAGGCATAGAGTGAGGCATTTCCTGAGAATGGAGCAGAAAAGGGGAAAATCCATCAGAGCCAGTTATATAGACCTTGTTGGGAATCTTTGAATAATGTGATTTGGTGTCCAAACAGCTCTTCCTTCTGTTCCCATCAGTGTTACTGAAAGTAATTTCACAGAGTGATGTAATCATAAATTCCTAACTGGGAAGGTCGTGGTGGGTAGTCACACCCCAGGCACATAACCTCTTTAGTATAAGGTTTATTTACTCTTTGCCTTATGTAAGCCCTCTCCATTGTTCTTGCTTATCTAGGTTAACACACTTTTAAAATGCCCGAGTGATTCTTTTTCTTTGGGACACCTAGGAGGCATAATCACCCTCAAGGGAGCACAGAATCTTGCTAACCACCCTGTAATCCAACCCTCACACTGCTTTCTCCACCTTCATTTAATCTTCCTTGTGTTCCCTTCTTAGTTCCAAATTCAGGAAAGAAGCTGTGAACTGTCATTCTGGAAAGCATTTTTTCCTCAATCTGTTGAGAACTTGCTTCTGGTTGTACCCTGTTTGGCTCAAATAAATTTATATAAAAATACAAGTTTGGACCTTGTTAAAAGAGCAATCTTAGAAGCAATGTCATCGCACCTTCCATTCAAGGCACCCAAATATTCCCATTTAAACACATTCAAAGAAGTTACCCTAACACTAAGCAATGAGCTGCAGAGCAAAGATAGTCGTGTTAAAGCTCAATATCCAGCAGCCAATGCATCGTCTGGAACTTAGCTACATTTTGTAAATCACTTGTGGATTCAAGAGACAGGTATACTTTAAAAGTGTATTCTTTTAAAAGTGATGTCACGGATAATTTCCCCAAATTAGAGACTGGTATTTCCCTTTCTGCTTAAGCCCGCTGGCCCCTGAAGCCCCTTCGGGCCGGTGTGGGAAGGCCAGGCTCCCGGGAGGCAATCCCCCATCCGCAGAGGGGGCGTGCTCAGCTTGGGGTTTGGCCGCGGAACCCTTTCGAGGCGGAACTTCGGCCGCGCGGTGCCACAGTCCAGCGGACAATCAAGAGTGACGCACCCTGCCGGTGGGGAAGGAGCTGACGCGAGCTGGGACCCGGCAGCCATCAGCCACAGCGCCTTGAGGTTCGGTTTCGACGCCAGCTAAGGAATTGCATTCTCTCCAGTCGGAGGTGAGTGACGGCCTCTCCTCCTGGGAGAACCGGGGGGCAGCAGCTGTGGATCCCTAGAAAGGTGCACTTTTCGGGGGGCCTGGGCCCACCCAGCGTCGCTGCCTGTGGCGGGGCGCCCCTTTTCCGCTCGGGAATCGGCGGCGCGAGGCAGGATGGGTTCCTTTTCTGATGTCCGGGGCCACCGTGATGGTCCTCTGGCCAGGGCACCGCTGCTGTCAAATGGTGGGTTATTTCAGGAAGAACGAGATGACTCTAAACTGCAGGCAAGCCCTTCCTTGCCCTCGGCCTCAGTTTCCTCACTGGGCAAGGCGAAGGCGGCGGGAATCTTTGACAGCTCGAGAGGCTGTGACATGCTGTGTTGTTTTCAGGTCTCCCGGTTTCTTATACGGGCAAACTGAGCTTTTTTACTGATAGTAGTGAATGTCTTGCCATAGCCCAACTCCCATTTTAGTGGGGAAAAGATACACTACTGGGGGAAACTGTAATGATTTATAAATTGTTCCAAGATTTTACAACAAGATAGAAATTTGTTTTGACAGCAGCGAAAACTCTGACATCGTTGGCTAAAAGAACCAAACTCGTCAGAAGTTTAGGGTATTGGGTACATGGGGCAAAATTAGGTGCAGATTGAAATCCTTTTATCTTGAAAAATAAGACTAGTATCATTGGCATGCTTTTATATCAAGATCTGTATTACTACATGTCTTACTCTGAAGAGTGTTCTCTGTTCAGTGTTGAGAAACAGTTAAGAGTAAGTCACATTGAAACAAATGAAAGAAAAGGAAAGGAACACTTACTATGTGTCAGGCCCTGTGGGTACAACAATCCACTAAGGCAGGTGGTTGTATCATTTCTATTTCACAGGTGAGGAATAAAGGAAGACTTGCAATTTGTCAATAATTAATGTGACGTATCAAAGCGATTGGTAATATATGTAGTATTGCTTTGTGGATTTGCATTTGTTACCAAAATATTTTGAACTTTAAATACTTCAAGATTATGTAGTTCATTGGCATTTCTTGAGTTTGCAGAAAAGGAAGGTATTGCCTTTATTTTAGAAATGTTAGGGAAGTGTTTCCAATAATTGTGAAGATTAGCAGTTTAAATAAGGTACACTTTAACTTTCCCTGCATTTGAAGCAAGAATTGAGTCAAAAGATTAGGCTATCAGAAATAAAAATCACTGCCATACCATTTGGAGCTTACAAATCAAAATTCTATAGTAATGATTCATTATTTTTCCACCCTCTTCTCTCAGCTGAAACTCATTTAGATTATTTCTGCAAAACATTACTAAGCAAATCATTTTAAAATCAGTGTTGAAAAATGTCTCTTCCTTGTGCATAGCTTTTAGAACTTCAATTAAAAGTATTTAAAGGATTGAATTTGTCATTGCTTATGTCAATTTTCATTTTGTTAATTTCGTATAAGCAAGTTCAATACTCAGACTCACAGCTTTTTTCATAACATAGAGTTTTTTCCCTCTCAAAAAATCCTACTATTTATATTTGTCAAAGATTTAACCATCTTTCAATGGAGTGCCCCTTTTCCCTATAGGAAATTTGAGTGCTTGTTGTGAATTACACAAGCCCAGAGGTCTTGTTCCATCATAATGAGTGCTGTGCATCCAACGTGGCAATGTTTCCTTGAGTTTATTTGTATCACTGCTTCAAAGCTTTAAAGGCTATAGAAAGGAAATCTAACAATTTTAGGGGAGACTATTTATAAAGCAGCAGTGTCTTAAAACATTGAATGTGGTTACCTTCCATCCTTGGTAATGCACAGGGCCTTGCTGAATTTCTGCAAACATGGTCAAGAAGAGTGTTTGGCTTACTTTTTAAAACATTCTTATTTACTGATTTTTTTAAGAGAGAGAAAGGGAGAGAGAGATGGAGAAACATCAGTGTGTTGTTCCACTTATTTATGCGTTTGTTGGTTAATTCTTGTGTGTGCTCCGACCTGGGATTGAACCCACAACCTTGGAGTATAGGGAGGACGCTCTGACCAACTGAGCTGCCCAGCCAGGGCCAGATTTTGGCCTTCTTTATATTTCTAGTATTTCAGTTCGAGAGAGAGGTGTGTATAATTCCTAAATTAGCTTACAGATAGTATACACATCTTATGGATTTTGTACATGTTTTAGTCATAAATCTGATACAGTTATGTAGAAAATTATGATTAATCTCTAGTGAATCTTTTTTTTGTTTTTAACTTGGAGTTTAAAGAAACTAGTTTAGTGTCTTTTCTGGAGCCAGTCAATGATAGTGTTGTTAATATTTAAAGTAAAATCAGCTCTGGCTGGTGTGGCTCAGTGGATTGAGCACTGGACTGCGAAGGAAAGGGTCACCAGTTCGATTCCCAGTCAGGGCACATGCCTGGGTTATGGGCCAGATCCCCAGTAGGGGATGCGCAAGAGGCAACCATACATTGATGTTTCTCTTTCTCTCTCCTTTCCCCTCTCTCTAAAAATAAATAAATAAAATCTTAAAGAAAATAAATAAAATCAGAATATCATTACAAATTTTTTCATATTGACATTTAAAGTTTTGTGCATTGAATTTAGTCTGAATGAGTTAAACTACCTTATACTGTATACTATTCAAGGTGTTTTCAAGTGCATTATCATATTTGTTCCTTCTTACCACTCTGTGAGGCAGGTGGTATTCCCATTATATGTAGGAGGAGAATGGGGCCCAGAGAGAGTGACTTTCCCAGAATGAAATCATAGTATCGATACTTCAAAAGACACACATTAAATCCACATTTTTAAAATTCTAGGATATGTACTCTATCCATTTTACCTCAGCCCTACCATTCTTTACTTCCCAAGTTATTATTAATTGTATGATCCCCTCTGACATCGTACTTGTTGTATTTAGATTACCGTAGCTTTTAGTTTCTCCCAGCCGTACTTTTGGAGTATTTGTATCATGTTGTATTGTGTGTGTTTTTTCCCTTAAAGTACATACCTAATTGGTTCTGTCTAATTACTTATATTAATCTGTTGTAAATATTAAAAGGTCATGTAAATTTGACTTTAATTTTTTTATAATAGCTTTACTGAGATCACGCATCATAAAGTTTACCCTTGTAACTGCAGTGCAGGGTTTTTATACAGTCGCCAAGTTGTGCAACCGCCACTGCCCTGTAATTCCAGAACGTTTCATCACCCTCAGAGGAAACCTAGTACTCATTCGCCGTCACTGCCAGTTGCCCCTTTCCCTCCTGAAAAACACCAGTCCGCTCATTCTAAGGATTTGCCTCTCCTGGACATTTCGTGTAAATGGAACTATCCATATAGTTTGATGGAACGAGGCTTTAAGAAGTTATTTTTAAGCTGAGAGGTTCTGTTCCATGACACCCTTCGCACTGATTTTCATGTCACTCGAGTAGATCACTTTTCTAACCTGCATAGGGCCTTTTCCTGTTGGTGTTTGTGCAGTAAATAAATCTGCTGACGTGTATGTGTTTCCTTGTTCTTGACCTTTGCTCTTCACATGTCTTAATAGGGTGTTCGTGGTGTTGTGTAACCTGTTCTCAGGGCTCAGGTATTTGTGGCTAAGTAGCTTTTATTCTTACTTGGGCATTTTTACCTCTATTTTAAAGTGACTGATGAAAGCTCCTAGCTTGTTTTCATGTTCTTGGAAACCACGAGTTTATAGAAATATAAATATCTCATTATCTTTTAAAGCAGAGTGTCCCCATATAGGTTATTAAATTATTTCTCTTGGGACAAATTTTACAGCAGCAAATAGCTAACATCCTTATGCAAAAAAAATCCTTTTTCCTTCAAGGCCTACCCCATTCTACCCTCCTTATAGCTCTCACCTACCAAATCATCTTCAGTGAGGACTTGGGCTGGGCTCTGTAGCAAAGCCCTCCATTCTTTCAGATGATCCCATTGCCCATCAGTGTGGACAGTGAATCCTATAGTTTGGCTTTCCCTGTCTTTCTCCCCAGCTCTCCTTAGCTGTCTACACCAGCACCAGGCCTTGGAGCTTGCCACCACTCAGACCTCATCCTCTCTTGAATTCTTGAGCCCACCTTCTCCCCCACTTTGCTAGCACAGCTGTGGCCCACCTTCCACTTCTCTCACTCTTTTACTGAATCCAGGCCTGCTTTACCCCAAAGGCTTCCCCCCTTTCTCCCAGCTCTGTGTCATGAGAACCCCACCGTTGACCCCCATCCCTATACACCGCCTGCCTCATACCTTCGTCCACCCAGCCTGAACTTCTGATCAGATCACCTTAGTCTCACTAGTACTCTCAAACGCCTGTTATCCTTGTCTTTTAAAGATTTTATTTAGTTATTTTTAGAGAGAGGGGAAAGGAGAAAGAAAGAGAGGGAAAGAAACATCAATGTGTGGTTGCCTCTTACACACCTGCTACTGGGGACCTGGCCCACAACCCAGGCATGTGCCCTGACTGGGAATCGAACCAGCGACCCTTTGGTTGGCAGGCCAGCGCTCAGTCCATGGAGCCACACTGGCCAGGCTGTTTCACTTTTTAGTTCTGGTTCTGAAAATCCCTAATTCTCTTTTACTCAGTGTTCTCTAAAGTTAAGCATTGCTGGAGAGTGAGGGTGGAGATGGCCGGGGGAGGTTGGAAATCAGTGCAGGTTGGCACTGCTCTGAAGGTTTTAATTTCTCTGCACCCCTTCCTCACTGTGGGAGTCAGCTTCCTGCCACCTCCACTATACATTCCCGGCCCGCTTCCTCGTGATCTTGGAGGAAGAGATGTGCTCTCAGCCCAGCTCTTCTTGACACTTTGCCCTTTTTGGTTAACTCCTTCCTTCTCATTCTTATCTTTAACCTCTTCCCTTCAGTTTATCAACATACTTGAGCCTCACCCTCCTTGAGAAGAAAATCTCATTTCCCTCATTTCACTTAGACTGTTCTCTGCGTCTACCCATTAACTCCTGTCCCATCCACTTCTCAGTGACAGCAACTAGGTATCAAATACTGACTGTGTGCATTGTATCTCAGTGGTCTTTACAACACCCCAGGAGATTTTGCAGAAGAAACTTGTAACTCGTTCAAGGTCACATAGTTAGTAAATTGTGAAGGTAGGCTCTCTGTACTGCTGCGCCCCTCCACGGCAGGCTGCTCATCCTCTCAACAGTTGTCTCCTTGTCACCAAAGCCAGCTGTGACATCTCTGCAGCTGTATATGATGGTGCTTACTTAAGTCCTTTCCAGTTTTGCTATGGCCTCTTCTAGTTTGACCCTTCAGGGGTTCTGCTGGCTCTTCCACCCCATCTGTCCTTTAGAGACTGTCTCGGGTGATGACTCACTTCTGCAGCGTTTGGCTGGTGCTTAAAGGCAGGAGGACTTTAGGCAGAGGTGGTGGGAGAACATTCTGATGTTGGGAAGGACAGTGCATAGAGGCTTTAAGGTGGTAAAATCCAGGTCACCACCGGTGAATGGCAAGCAGTTTACTTTGGCCCAGGAAAAGCTAAAAGTAGGGAAGTGATATATATTAAGCTGGGAAAGATAGCTAGAAGGTAGATAGTGGCAGTTCTGGAGTAATGGACTAGGAGTTGGGCTGAATCGTGTTTCAGCTTGCAAACCTCCGGTGGCTGTCTATCCACATGTATGCGGTGACCACATAATTTCACACCGAAATCAGGACCGTTTTTGAGAATGAAAAGAGGCGGGATTAATAATTACACTGAGATAACTTCTGAGACTGTTCTCAGCAAACTAGGAGTTATAGTCACCCTGACTGTGCAAAAAGTCAAGTCCAAGATGACTTTTCTTTTTAATCCCCACCCAAGGATGCTTTTTAGGGAGAGGGGAAGGGAGAGAGAGTAACATCGATTTGAGAGAGAGAAGCACCAACTGGTTGCCTCCGATGCGCAGCCAGACCAGGGATCACACATGCCCAGACTGGGGACTAAACTACAACCTAGGCACGTGCCCTGACATGGAATCGAATCTGCAACCCTTTGGTTACGCGACAACGCTCCAAACAACTGAGCCACGCTGGCCCGTGCCAAGATGACTTTTTTTTAATCCTCACCCGAGGACATGCTTATTCATTTTAGAGAGAGGCAAAGGAATGGCCAGAGAAAGGGAGAGGAACACTGACCGGCTGCCTCTCATGCACACCCCAACTGGGTACCGAGCCTGCAACATAGGCATGTGCCCTGACCGGGAATTGAACCCCTCGCAACCTTTCGGTTTATGGGACAGCTCCAACCAGCTGAACCACACCAGTCTGGGCCCAAGATGACATTTTGATGAAACCATTCTTGAAGGTGTGTGTACAAATGGGCAGAAACAAATTTCGAAGTTAAGATAGGAGTTTGGGAATGTGACATGAGGCTCTTGACTTGGTGACTCCCATGGGAATCAAAGGAAGTTGGAGACTTCTCCATAGAAATTGATAGCACTGGGTGTGGAATGGGAGGAAGAAGAAGGATTACTTGTCAGAGTCATGAGCTGAAGAGATTAAAAGACGGTACATGATACTTTAAGCAAATTTTGACCTTTAAATCTATTTGTTTAAAGCTTTAGAGTCCCTATGTGGGAAAGGGTATGGCCTTGGAAGTCAGAAAGACCCAGGTTTGAAACTGTGCTGTGCCAGTCATTAACAGTTGAGTTTTAGTTATTTTAGCTTCAGTTTCTTTTTCTGTAAAATGGGAACAGTAATATATTTACTTTGACAGGTTGTTGGGGTGATTAGTGGTGGTACATGCATGTAAAGTGCCGAGCACTGTGGGCCACATAGAAGAAATAACAGTAACAGCAGCCAATAGTGAATGCTTACTCTATGCTGGATATGTATTTAATCTTCGCAGCAACCCTCTTAGGTAGCTATTGTTTTCCCCACTTTGCAGGGGAGGGAAATGAAGTCACTTGCCTCAGGTAGATAGGAAGTGGTAAAGTCCTGGCTCCAGAGCCCCTGCTCTTACCCTCTAGGCCACAGGTGGCAAACACAAGGCTCTGGGGCCGAACCCCGCCCTCTACCTGTTTTAGCCGGCCCAGCACCTTGTTTCTACCCGGCAGCAGCGTGGAGCTCCTTGCCCTTAGTTAAGGAGTAGTTACATTTATACAGTCCTAAAGTTACATTCGGCCCTTTGAAGGCAACTGCAAGACTGATGTGGCCCCCGGTGACAATGAGTTTGACATCCCTGCTCTAGACCATAATGCTCATGGAGGTTCAATAAGTGGTAGCTGTTTTTTTGTTTTGCTTTGTGATATTAAATGAAAGATTGATTTTTGTATCCTTTTGTCTTGTTTTCAGATTCTATTTATTTATTTTGAGAGAGAGGGGAAGGGAAGAAGAAAGAGAGGGAGAGAAACATCAATGTGATGTTTCCCACAACTGGGACTGAACCCACAACCCAGGCATGTGCCCTAACTGGAAATGAAACTGGTGACCTTTCGCTTTGCGGAACAACATCCAACCCACTGAGCCACACCAGTCAGGGATTCTGTATTGTTTCTTATGTGCTTATACATATATAGCAAGCATGGAGACCAGTGCCTAGATCTGTCTCACATTTGTTTATCACTTTGGCTTCTGCCTCACTAATTAGGACCCTTTAGGACTCAACGTATTATCTAACAATACCTGACTTTTTGCTGTCCCCTTTTAATTTTGCCCCCCTGCACATGATATAACCTTCATAAACTTTTAGCAAACTCTTACTCAGTCTTCAGGGTTTGGGCTAAACATCACGCAAGAAACCTTTCCTTAGTTACGCTTTGTCGCCATAGAACCGTGGGAACAGGGCTTTGGATTTAGAGACAAGCAGGACTTGTGGGCACAGCATCTGTCCAGAAGGTACCAGCCATGGAATATGCAAAATAGAGGCATTTATTGAAGAAGATACAAGATACAAGAAACATTGTACACAGGACAATGATGCCTCAGTCCTCTTCAAAGTAGACACCTTAGGACGGTTCTCCCAGTCACCATTAGCTGCCCTATCATATTTTCCTGAATTTCACTGATGGTCTGAAATCTCTTCATTGTCAAAGGTGACTTTAGTTTTGGGAAAATCCAGAAGTCTCAGGGTGCCAATTCTTGGCTGTAGTGGGGCTGAGTCACCTCGTGATTTGATGTTTCTCAAAAAAACTCTGCACAAATGTGATGCATCTGCAGGTGCGTTGTTGTGATGAAGCTGCCAGTCACCAGTTGCCCATAGCTACGGTCTTCCGAATCATCCAAATAGTTTTGGTGGAGGAATGTTCAAGCTTAGTGCAAAATTTGATGTCGATTTGTTGCTGTGCTCTCTCAGTCATTTTGAATGTTCCAGCCACACAGTACACCTGCTCAGTCAGTGGCATCTACCGCCCCCACTGACTAGTACAGCGAAGTTGTCATTGTTCACGCGTGCGCATTCCAGTCCACCGTCCTTGGCTGTCAGGGTACATCGATGTCTTGCAAACCATTCTCCTTATATTAACAATGGCTGGACTTTTCCCGACAGACAACCACCTACAATTTTTGATTTCTACATGACGTAGAATGATAATAGTAGAAGGAGGTGTAATTTCAAGTGGCGTAAAACAAGAACTAAGATATGTTCTTAGTGCTTTTGGACTTTTGTAAATATAAGTTACTGTTGTAGATCTCATTCTTGCACTCCTGACACTGGGAACTTCATCATTTACCAGTCACTGTCTTAATCAGGAGCCATCTGGTTGCAGGAACAAAATTCTGCTGGTTCAAGGAAGGGTGAGAGGCTATTTCCAGGACCCAGGGCATCTCCTAGTCAACACTGCTAGGCCTGGCACGAAGCGGAGGTGGGCTGTCTCTGTTCTCTGTCTCCTACTCTAAGGCGATGTGGTCTCTTAACGCCTTACCCTCTAGGAATTCTGCCTTTGCTGGGCCCGGCTGTGTCTAACTGGCAGCCCAAAGGAATGGGAAGCGGTCAAAGAAAGCAGTGTTGTGTGTCATGCTCTGTCTCAGGAATGTCAAAGGCAGAACGTCAGCTTTTCGGGTTTGGTCCAAGTTTGGGGCCTAAGTTTTTTTTGATTGGCTCTAGAAAATGAACTTCATTGACCTGAAAGTGAATTTTTATATACAGTACGTGATCTTTTCTCAAAAGGCTTCTGTCTCTTATTTTCCATATTAGGACTATTAGTTTATCAGGCACATGTCAATGAAATGCTGAGTTGAATTACACACTGCATTTTCTACTGTGATTTAAGATTTTTTTAAGCATTCAGTGATATAATTAAAATTTGAGAAATGCCAAAAGATAAAGCCAGAAATTTACCACTTGGTTTCAACTGCTCCAAAATACCAAAAGAAATAGAAAAAGGGGTTTTACTCCATTAGGTATAACCGGGCTTTGAAACTTTATTATCATTAACTTTCTTCTTTTCTTTCTCTTCTCCCTGCTCTTCCTTCCCGACTCCATCATTTTGGTAAATATTCCATAGGTCATACATACTATAATTAATTTAATTTGAACTAGATTATCTCCAAGTTTTTCTTATGTAACACTTCGATACACATCTTTACATATAAAGCTTTTCCATATTTAGGACAATTTCTAAAAGTAGAATTTTTTTTAAAAATATTTTATTTATTTATTTTTAGACAGAGAGGAAGGGAAGGAGAAAGAGAGGGAAAGAAATACCAATGTGTGGTTGCCTCTCACGCACCCCCTACTGGGGACCTGGCCCACAACCCAGGCATGTGTCCTGACTGGGAACTGAACCCATGACCTTTCGGTTCCCTGCCCGCACACAATCCACTGAGCTACACCAGCCAGGACTAAAAGTAGAATTCTTGGGTCAAATGGTATCAACAGATATATTATTGCCAAATTGGTTTTGAGAAATATTTGTAGAAATTTATACTGTCGCTAACAATGCCTCTTTTACCACACCTTTTATAGTCCTGGCTGTTACAGTTCTTTTCCATGTTGCTTCCTGGGATGGACAAAAAGTGGTCTCTCCTTGGTATTTTAACGGCACTTTGTTCTTTATGCATCAGTATAGATGAGGTTAGACCAGCCTGGATAATAACAGTGTTTAATTCTTTGCAGTAAGGTTGTTGTAGGGTTGTTTACTCAGTGTTGGTATTTAATGTATATTCGCATTTACTGTTGATTACTAAATTCGAACACTTTTGTTTTCCAGACCCTGTAAGATTTGGATATGTCCTTTATATTTGACTGGATTTACAGTGGTTTCAGCAGTGTGCTACAGTTTCTAGGTAACGTAACCCTCCTTTGATAAAAGTGCTGATCTGTCTAGGGCCACTTTGTAACACACCCAGTAGTTGTGAGTGTGGGCTTTGCAAGTGTGCAGACATGTTTAGTGATCTGGTGTTATCTCTTTCTTCCTCTCCATAAAAGTATTGAACAAGTAAATGAGATCTTTTTTAAAAAAAAGAAAGAAATGACCTATTAAGCCATGAAAAGACGTGAAGGGCCCTTCAGAAAGAAGCCGATCCGAAAGGGCTACATACTGTAATGGTTCAGCTGCATGACATCCTAGGAAAGGCAGAAACATGGAGACAGAGGCCGTCAGAGGCTGCTGGACAGTGGGAGTGGGGTCGGGGCAGGATGGCAGGCAGGGCACAGGCGATCTTCAGGGGACTGAGATGCTCTGTATCATATGATAATGACATTGTAGAGGTGCGATGACAAAGGTATGCCGTTACACCTTTGTCCACACAGAGTGTAGACCACCAAGAGTGAGCCCTCAGGGAAACTTTGGGTGATCAGGGTGCGTCAATATAGGTCCATCCTTGGTTGAAAAGGTGCCGCTTTGGTGAGTGACATTGATTATAGGTGGGGGCAGAGGGTGTATGGGGAATTTTTGCCTTTCTGTTGATTTTGTTATAAATCTAAAACTGCACCTGAACACAAAAAATCTTTGAAGAAAAGTTATAGAAGTCAGTGTGGAGTTTTGCAGTAAATGCCCGTCTACTGTGATTTGGTCAATGCTGTCTTTTCTCTGTTTACCACTTAGCAACGCTTAGTTGATACATCTGAAATAATGTGCTTTTTGGTTGTTTTTTCTTAGTTTTATCAATCATGTGAATGGTTTAACTTTATTCTAAGGGAAATTTGACAATGAACCAAACTTTCACTGAAATACTAATTTTTATTGTCAAAATACTTAGTTTTATTTCACCCATCAAATTTGCTTTAATTTTTCTTTTGATCTAACTTCATAAATACATGAGTTCAACTACTTTCTCTAGTAGAATGTTTCTCTAGTAGAGGACACATATATTTTCCCCAAGATTGTCAAGGGGGTGGCATTTTGGCATTGCAGATAAGTTTAGTTTTATAATTATTTGAATTCCCAAATTATAATACATTTAAAATAGCTCTTCAAAACTAAAAATAGATCACAAATCCAAGCTTATTCAGGCCAGTTTATAAAGTCTTAAAAGTTCAAAAGGTGTATCTTTCTTTTTTTTAAAATTTTTTAAAATATATTTTATTGATTATGCTCTTACAGTTGTCCCATTTTCTCCCCTTTATTCCCTTCTGCCCGGCATACCCCCTCCCACCCACATTGCCCCCCTTTAGTTCATGTCCATGGTCATATATATAAGTTCTTTGGCTTCTACATTTCCTATACTATTCTTAACCTCCCCCTGTCTATCTTCTCCTACCTACCATTTATGCTTCTTATTCCCTGTACCTTTTCCCCCTCTCTCCCCACCCACTCCCCCGATGATAATCCTCCATGTGATCTCCATTTTTGTGATTCTCTTCTTTTTTAAACAACACTTTATTTAGTTTTAGAGAAAGGGGAAAGGGGAGAAAGAGAGGGAGAGAAACATCAATTGGTTGCCTCTTGCACATGCCCCAACTGGGGACCGAACCTGCATCCTAGGCATGTGCCCTGACCAGAATCGAACCAGTGACCTTTCGTCCCACAGAACAAGGCCCGACCAACTGAGCCATATCAAAAATCTAGAGTAATTAGGAAAAGTATCTAAATAACTAAACTATTAATGTACTTTTACTGAAGGCCATTTTATTTGGATAATTGTGTCAGATATTACTTTGATTAATCATAGCCCTCTCTACAGGATTATATAAGAAAACCGGTAAATTGGTATTTCTTGGACTGGATAACGCGGGAAAAACCACCTTGCTGCACATGCTGAAAGATGACAGACTCGGACAGCACGTCCCAACGCTACATCCCAGTGAGCATACTCCCCCGTACAATGTGGTTACTTTATCAGTGTTACTGATTCGTAGGTGCTAACCAAAATTGCTTTTGTTTGGGTTTATTTTTTGTGGATAAATTATAATCGGGTGATTTGATCTGTTTATAAATACTAAATAGCAGGTGACCCAATTCCCAGGGAATATATTTAAATCTTGAAACAATACTCATATGTTCTTATCAGTTAGTACACCCTTCTCCAGCTAAAGGAATTAAAAAGTTATTGTCTCAGGGATTGTGACATAATTGAGGCCTGTCCAACCAGGTGTCACTTAGGCTATATAAGTCACCACAGCCTTGTTTACATGAATAATGACTTAATACATACTGTCCTGTATGTGAGGTCATGTAATAGGGACCATTTGAAAAAGTAAAGTTAAACTGACAAAGTTATTCCAAAGAAGCTTAAATTATAACTGGGATCTCACTTTGATTGTTGCAAAGACTATGAGTCAAGCAGACACAGAGTTTAAAAACTCAGTCCGCAGATTGATTATGGACTAATGAGTGTGGCCTTAGTAATAAGTATAGCTTTGAGAACTGGATCAAAGTATGGATAATATGATGGCTATCCAGTTCAGTAAATAATCGAAGAGTAAGGAGTGAGAACAGAACAGAGCAAAGTACCATTTTATCTACAAAACTATTAGTGAAGTTGGAAAAGGAAGATTTCCTAAAATTGACAAATCTTTTTTTATATTAGGAGAAGAGAGTGGGGCTTGGCAAATAAGATTGTGATGCAAGAACCATACTGTTAAAGAAAAAGTGATCATGGTGAAATTGAGTTTATAAAATTGTCTGCAAAAACAGCAGAATTGGAAGAGACTGTCTTAGGTGTAAGTCGCACTTTAATTTTTCGATGTTGCATCTGGTCCACAAGTGCTCCCTGAGCCCCTGCTTTATGTCAGACCTGCTCTCGGTGCTGGGGGCAAAGCCGTGGCACCAAGCAGTTGCTACCTCAACCTTCTGGCAGCCCACACTCAGTTCAGTTCGTATTTTTCAGTTGATCAAAAGTATATGTGAAAAAAGGAACGTATCTACCCCACGATCTGGCAGTTCCACCACGAGGTATTTATTTAAGAGGAATAAAAACATATGTTCACCAGAATCCTTGTACAAGAATGTTTATACTAGCTTTATTTGTAATAGCCAAAAACTGGAAACAGCTCAGAAGTTCATCAAAAAAGGAATGGGTAAACCATGGAATTCTAGTCAGCAGGAAGGAGGAATTAACTACTGCTGCACATACTAATGCACCTTAGACTGCACGGAAGAAGCTAGTTACAGAAAAGTTACAGACCGTATGGTCCTATTTACATGAAATTCGAGAACAGGCAAAACTAACCTGTGGTGACAGAACTCAGATCAGTAGTTGTTTCTGGGAGTGGAGGCGGGGACTGCCTGGGAAGGGGCTGGAGGAAGCTTCCTGCAGTGTTAACAGTGTTCTGTATCTTAGTTAATCCAACTGGGGCTTTCTGAACAAAGCATGGAGCATAACCCTAGAGGTAGTTTGAAAACCACATCCAAGCATTTTCTGTTCCTTATGGAAAGGAACACACTTTGACCACAAATTGCATTAAGTATTTATCCATTTGGTACACCATGTGCAGAATTTTTAACAAGATAAACTACTCTGGGGCCTTAGCAGTCACTGAATAGTAAACAGTTACACCGAACCTTTCGTTGTATTGTAGGAGACTTCTGCTTTTGGCCGTGAGGGAGTAACAGAGTCTGAAATTACCTTCCACTGTAAACAACTAGGAAGTTGGACAAAAAAGTACACTGCAGCTGTTTTCAGATATGGGACAACAGCAAGCACATGACTGTGATTCCTGAGCGAAGGAAAGCAAACCCCTCTTTAGTCAAGCTTTACCACAGGAGATAATTTTCAGACCGTGGTGCAGGGAGTGGAAACCCAAACGTAACCCAGAAGTCTTGCCAAGTTAAGGAGACAGAGGCCAGCATTTGGAGAGGCAGAGGTGACTAGCTTTTGCCGGACAAGAGTACCAGAGAGGAAGGAGCTCTATAGAGAAAGAACTCCAGGAATTTTTTGTGGCTGAATACCCATCTGTGCATGCATAGGGGTAAACTTCCACGTAGCCAAAGAACAGTTTCTGGAGGAAAGGGTATAGTGGAGCTGTTAGCCATACAGTTCCTAGTGCTCACATGGCCCCAGGAGTCATTCATGTTCCCATCAGCCAGAATGGAGAGATCTGGTTGAATACACAGGACATTTGATAGAAACTCCAAAAGGATCAGACCTTAGTAATGGATTAAAATAGCCTCAAAGTGAAGGCTACTTTAGATCTGCCTTAACAAAGCTTAAAAACTGATCTGCGATCAATTTAACCTCCTGTCAGAACAAAGTCCACTTTCTTCAAAAGAATATAACAAAATCCACCATCCAATCAAAAAATTACTGGACATGCAAAAAAAGCAGAACAGTATAATCCATACCCAGGAGAAAAATCAATCAGTAGAAACAGATCCAGAAGTGATGAAGATGATGGAATTAGCAGATAAGCAAGTTAAAACAGCTGTTCTGAATGTGCTCAGCTATTTAAGGAAAACATGAACATAATGAGAGAAATGAAAGATCTAAAAGAACCAATGGAACTTCTAGAAATAAAGAAATAGAATATCTGAAGTGAAATTTTCACTGGGTGGGATAATAGCAAACTCGTGCCAGAACTGCAGAAGGAACAGCCAGGGAGATTAAGTCAATGCAATAGAAACAGAAGGTGAAGCACAGAGGGGGAAAAATGGCTGGAAAAAAAAAGAGCAGAGCCTCGGTCTCTGTGGGACAATATCAAGCCATCTAGCAGACCTATTATTGAAGTCCCAGGAGGAGAAGGTAGGGAGCAGAAAAAATATTTGAAGAAATAATGGCCAACTGTCTTTTATTATAATAGTGTTTGTCATTAAAGACTGTCCCCTGTAAAATTTGACAGCCATGAGAAAAATTGTGTATTTCCCCTGCATCGTTCAAGCTGACTTGCAGGAAAAATTATTAGGTTGGAAGAGTCACTTGAATTCACAAAAAAATGATTGTCTGAATAGATTAACGTTTCCAACGGGAGAAATGGGGAAGGAAAAATAAGTGATGGATTTGTGGTAGGTAGTAAACTCTAGAACTGAATGTCACCTTTACTGGTGTTACTGGTGGCACATTGTCACTGTGAACTGGAGTATATCTAAGCCCAACAAAGAATTCTTTTATTAGTTCCTAAGTGTTTGATTTGACCTTAATGGCAATTAAAATAAATAAAACATTAAGCAATATATACCATGAATGGATTTCTGATTTTCATATATTTTTTATTATTTAGCTTCAGAAGAACTAACCATTGCTGGCATGACCTTTACAACTTTTGATCTGGGAGGTCACGTTCAAGGTAAGACCCTGTGACTCTTGCAGTAGCTTCGTTTCAACCCGCTGAGAAGGTGGCCGTGATGTTCCAGTGCATGAGGTCTCCTTCTACTCAAGGAAGGCGGGAGTAGACTTAAAATTTAGGAATTTTTACCCCCAGATAAATGTTTTAAAAGCAAAGGGTGATTTTTTATGAAACTCCATGTCAGTCTAAGTCTGAATTGCTTTTGGTGTGAAGCGAGTGAGTGAAACTGAGCCTCCATTCTCTCTCTCTGCCCTAACCCACCTCTCACTTATCGTCACACGCATGTCATGCATGTTACTGCTCTGTATGAAGCACCTTCACTGGCTACATCTTTACCGACAAACCGAAGGCCAGACTCGTAGATCTGGCATTTGGGATCCCTACGATCTGATTCCAGTTTACTTTTCAAGTCTTTATTTCCCACTGTTCCCCTTCCCATTCTCTTAACTCCAGTGAAACTGAACCCTCCCGGTGTTCTCCCACCTCTGTGCTTTCGCCATGCCACCCATCTGCACACGAGCGACCCACCTTAGCGCCCAGGATGAGGGCTGCTACCTTCCCCGAGGAGCTGCGTCCAGCTGGGAGTGCTCCCTGCCACACTCCCACAGCTCCAAGAGCACTTGTGTGCATGTCTACACGTTTGGGATAACTGTCTTATCTCCTCTCCCAAACTTTCTGGGACTAAAATCCTGTTCACTTTTTCTGTCTCCAAAAGGATTTGGCAGTACCCAGCACATCGTAATTCACAAATGAAGAACAACACAAAGTTGGTGGGCCTTCGAAAAACCTCATGACAAATAGTTGAAAAGATTTTAAGTGGTTTGGCTAGTGAAAGCACATTTGAGACATAATGATTGTTTGAAATACACAAAGTAATTTCTGGAATATAATAATTAGAGGGAATTAGATCCTAATGGAGCTCATCTGAGACTTCCTTTCTATATTGTTTTTAGGGTATGTCATAAAACAAGTCAGAGAAACAAGGTCTTTTCCTCTGGGGTATTCCACAAACTCTTTTCTCCTCTAGAAAAGAATGTCATGGAAAAAACTACCCTAATGGTGTTACAGACTTTAAGTTCTGTTCTGAATGGAACAGTTTGCTTTTATTATTTTAACTTAAGTTTGTACCTGGTACTAATTTCCTTCTGCCACTGACTCCAAATTTACCACTGGCAAAAACCCAAAAAACTGATAAGCTAGAAATGTCAAAAAATGCATACTGCATAAGAAAATAGTAGCAGGTCTCCAACGAACTCAACAAGCGTCATTGCCCATTGGTAACGGAGAGGAATTATACTTCTAACATGGGGAAACTGAGGCAGAGTAAAGTGTGGACTTGCCCACAGTTTAGGAAAGCCTAAACTTTCTTCTTCTGGAAAGATCTTGACAACGCTGGGTAAAAGATTAACTTGAGTATTTAGTGAAGTAGCAGCAGCTAAGGGATAATTACACTTGATATCTTATTGGGCTTTCATCAAACCACCTGCTAGCTTTGACCAGCAAATGAAATCTAACTCCTGATTGTTTTTGTCAGCTCGAAGAGTGTGGAAAAACTACCTTCCTGCTATCAATGGCATTGTATTTCTGGTGGATTGCGCAGACCACGAAAGGCTGTTAGAATCAAAAGAAGAACTTGATGTAAGTTAAATGATTAAAACGAAACACAGCTGAATTGCTAGGAAGCCTAAGAAAACAGGCTGGCGATCTAGGTGTCAGAGCGCCGCTCTTCTGCCATCTCTGCTGCACCTCCTGGCGGTCGCTGGAGCTCCGTGACTACTTAGAATGTGGAGGGAGTAGCTGTTGAGGAAGTACCAGCGCAGATTTCCTTCCTGAAGGCTTGCTCTCACTCTGCACAGCGTGCCCCCGTTGTATGTGTCCTGTCCGCTCCGTTCCTAGAGTGGCTTGATCTTGAGTCCTGGTCACACTAGGGTGCCGGCTTCTTAAGGAGTTGGCTAGAACCTGGAAATGGTGTGACGTATTATCTTTGTCACCTCTGCCAGGCATGAGCAGGGCCGTGTGTAGCTTCTTCCCCTAGATCAGATGGTTCTTAAAGGGGCTCAGGAGCAGCACGCAGAGTAGTGTTAGACCTAGGGCCTCAGAGACAGCTGGCCCGTGATTTGTCGGAAGGTTGGCCTGCCCATGCCTCTTCGCAGAACAGGCACGCAGACTCTGGTCCGTGTGAAAAGTCCCGGTAGGCTCTGTGGTCGTGAAACGGGGTCAGGGAGTTCCTGAGCTGCTACCTTATGCCACACACTGTGCATATTGCCTCATTTAACTATATTCTCAGAGCACCGCCATAGTGTAGGTGCGACTACTTTAAATTCTCTTTGAATCTCCGCGAGACCTGTTTGTCCAAGGTCTCACAACTCGGAAGCAGCAGAACTAGAAGTGAAACCAGTCTGCCCGTTTTCAAGGCGTTGGCTCTGGTCCCCGTACCTCCCTGATCCCCAGAGCAAGCGGTGTGAGCATCTACAGAAGGAGCCGTAGGGAGACGGAAAAATTGAGCTGATGGGTTCACTGAGCTCACTTTAAACAGAGGAAAAGCTTGCCCAAGAAACTTGGCAAAACTGGCACGTTGCAATAGAGGACGAGTCCTTGGTACCCATTTGCTGTTTTGTCAGAATAGTCCTTCGGAGGGTTTCATGTTGACATTTTGTGTTTCTTTTTGGGTTTTTTTCAGTCACTAATGACAGATGAGACCATTGCTAATGTGCCTATACTGATCTTTGGGAATAAGATCGACAGACCCGAAGCCATCAGCGAAGAGAGGTTACGAGAGATGTTTGGTTTATACGGTCAGACAACAGGAAAGGTAAAAAAAACGTTTGACAAGTGTGAATACTTCATTCAACAGTATATTTTTATCTTCTGAAATAGTTTATTTCAACCCCTAACAGTAATCATGTTATTAGTCTAACTGGTACAGTCTGGCTTCATTTTTTTTAAATGAAGATATAATTGACATATAACATTATGTTAGTTTCATGTGTACAACAGAATGTGTTTTTATATTACTATTGTCCAACTACAAAAGCCCATTATCTTTTTTTTCTTAAAAACTCATTTACTGAACATCACTAATCATCAGGGAAATGCAAATCAAAACCATATGCACACCAGTCAAAATGGCTAGTAGCAAAAAGTTGACAAACAGCCCTGGCTGGTGTGGCTCAGTGGACTGAGCGCCGACCTGAGAACCGAAGGGTCGCTGGTTCGATTCCCAGACAGGGCACATGCCCGGGTTGCAGGCCAGGTCCCCCCAGGAGGGGCCATGCAAGAGGCAACCACACATTTCTCTCCCTCTCTTTCTCCCTCCTTTCCACTCTCTAAAAATAAATGAAATCTTTTTAAAAATTTTAAGAAAAAGTTAACAAATAACATATGTTGGCAAAGATATGGAGAAAGGAGAACCCTTGGGCACTGTTGATGGGAATGTAAATTGGTGCAGCCTCTGTGGAAAACAGTATAGAGGTTCCTCAAAAAGTTAAAAGTAGAACAACAATATGACCCAGCAAGCCCACTTCTGGGTACTTATCTGAATTAGTTGAAAACACGAATTAGAAAGGATATACGCACTCCTATTTTCAGTGTGTGTGCGTTAGGCGGCAGTAAAGAAATTTTGCCATTTGCAACAACATGGATGAAGCTGGAGGCCACTGTGCTGAGTAAATCAGAGCAAGACAGATACTATATGGTTTTACTTATATGTGGAATCTGAAAAACAAAACAAAGCAACGACCAAATGAAAGTAAAAACAGACTCCCAGAAACAGACACCAAAGGGGTGGTTGCTGAGGGCAGGGGTCAGGGGATGGGGGAAGGAGCTGAAGGGGAATAAGCCAGTAACCCTGTGACACGTTTGCACAGTGACAGGTGGTGACTCGCGTTAGTGGGCCCGCACTGTGCGGTACACCAATGCTGAATCACTGTGTTGTGCACCCGAAGTTAATAGAACTAATAACAGTGTATACTACCTGTACTTAAGTAAAAATACCTGTCATGAACACATTTTGGCCTTTTTTTATGTCCTCACTTGTTTTCTCTCTACCACTGAGTGAGACCTTCTCTTGATGAAAATGTCAAAGCTCATGTTTATAGGAAACTAAACGAAAGCTTTCAAATTTTTTAAAATACATTTTCAGACCTAACCACCAAATAATATGCTTGAATGTTTGGACACCAGTAGTGTATTTAGGCCCCCAGTTCAGTGGTAAGGCCCTGAACTCACTAGAGATAAAAATAGAACATAAGTAAACCTGGGCACACGAGTGCTCGTGTTTTCTGAACATATACTTAGTAAAGATGCATTTTTTGCATTCATTTCTTCTAGTATTTGTTTGGGAGAGGGACTTTTAATAACTCAATTCCATATGAATTCTAGGAAGTGCCTTGTTCTGTCATGAAACCTACTCAGAGAATATTCATCCTAAATATTTGTGAAGCCGGTTTGAGTAACTTGAAATTTTTCCAAGCCAGTCAAAGATTGTTTTCATTCTGTGTGCCTCACAGGCGGACCTCGGTCCCATTCTGTCCTAAAGCAAACGAGAGGATGCAGGTGCCAGCCGTGGCTTTACCATCATCACCTGCTCTTCTAAGACATATAAACTGCCACTCTCCTGGGGAGTGGGGCTCTTGTTTCCCGAGGGGTCTCCAGGGTAATGTCTGTCTTCTCTTCCAGGGCAACGTGCCTCTGAAAGAACTGAATGCCCGGCCCTTAGAAGTCTTTATGTGCAGTGTGCTCAAAAGGCAAGGCTACGGAGAAGGCTTCCGCTGGATGGCCCAGTATATCGACTAGCAGCCCCGCCCGGCCCCAGTGCAGCCTCGCCGCCAGGCCTGCTCCGGGATTTGATTGCTGACCATGCATAACTTGAATTCAATAGACTTTCATTGGTTAGAAGACAGATATTTTTTAGATTATTAATATTATATCAACTTAATTTGAGTGAGAATTGAAATCCGATTCAAATAAGTTTGACTATCACAATGTTAGCTTTCTAATTCCACGAAGATAATTAGTTTTTACTCTTTGTAATCTGACATGCCCCTCAGCGCCCACCATTTATAAGGAGCAACTTTCCAACAGGACGTTTGAAGCACTTTTTAACCGTATGAAACTACAAATATAAACCACAATTAAAAGCTCATCATGGTGAATTTTTATGTACTTTTTGGAACTAGTTTTTCAATCTTAGATGATGTACACCCGCCTGTCCTGAGTGTACAGTTAATAATTAGCTTATTGATGACTGCATGATGCCTTCCAGGTTTCGGTATTTTTTCTTATGCAAACGTCATGCAATAAAACAGACCCTCCGTTTGGCATCACTGTTGGACAGATGTCTCATTGGAATGTCTTACCCAGCCAGTGTGCTCTGGGACTTTGAATATTTACATTGTCCGAGTGAGGTGGTGGTTGGGAAAGAGGTCTGCTTCAGAATGTTTAGAACAATATTTCAGTCCTGGACACTCCTGCGTTTGCCAAGAGACGAGCTGTGCTTGGTTGAACCTCACGCCACCTCTCTCTGAATCGGTGAATTTTTACAGCAACACTACCGTTACCAGCGCTGATGGGGTCCGTGGCCCAGTCCCTGTGGACTGGCCTCCTGGAGAGAAACACCTCTTCCAGTATCACAGGAGACTGGTCTTTGGTTCGCCAGCCCCTGTAGCTCCATCCCAGCTGTCTCTTTCGGAAGTGCTCCAGGGTTACTGGCACCTGGTTTGGTGATCTGTGCCTCGTCACCAAAGGTGGTGGCAGGCACCAGTCTCCCCACGTTTAGAGCTACTCTCCAGTCTCTTCATACTTCATGGCACTTCCCAGGGCAAGTGACCTGCGGGGCCTTTGCGGGGCCTGCGGACCTGAGGGAAAGGGAAGCCTGTCCTGCTGCGGCAGTCCCGAGGCCGCGGGGCTTTGCTCCCGCCCTAAACCTTGTTTGCACCCTTGGCCATGTTTTATTTCTCGGAAAGAAAAACGAATGCTCGTGTTTCATCGTCCTTTTCCCCAGTTGCTCTTTCTCGGCCAGCTGCCCACAGTGCGGCACAAAGGCTTTTATTTTCAGAGGTGATGCTTGTCATGGGATAGTGTTCGCGAGCCTCGTCGATAGCCCCACTAATAAAATTTCGGTTAGCTTTTTAATGCATTTAATTTCCTGAGACATTGAGTTCTTTTTTCCATTTAAAATTCCCCTCGTTAGTAAAATCGGATGAAAGATAAGTGCCAAGTACATATCTTTAAAGATGCTCACACTTAAGATTTCTCTGTTGGTTATAAGCCAAGATTTTACAGTATATTTAACCAATTTCATTGAGAATATATTGCTCCAAGGCCATCAAGAATAATTTAAATATTAAAATGACTGTTTTCTCTGGCTGTTGTCCAAATCAGTTTTTCTAGTCCTCTCATCAGCGACGGGAGGTAGGAGCGGGCGAGGACTGGGGCCTGACTGGGACTTGCTGAACACAACGTGTGGGCATAGTAATCTGGCTCTCCTGTTTCACTTTTGGCTTCCTTCTAAGTGGAAATAAAAGCTTCCTCCCTGCTTAGAAACAGCAGTAGCACCTTGGGAAAAGGAGGAAGTGACATTGCAGCCTGTTGGTTTATTTTGCCAGAGATGTTCTGATGCCCTGACTACACAGAACTAGGCCTCACTAAGAGTAACTGCCTCTTGTTGACGGTATGTATTTCCATTGTGACACTTCAGAAGTCAGCTATTCGTCTCATAGATCGGTGTGGAGGCAGAAACTTGCCAGTTTCTCCAGAGGGAACAACGCTTTTTGGTACAACCTTGTCTTGCTCCAGATTCTCCTTCTGTCTCTGACCCTGGGATCAAAGAAACCGAGTCACTTTGTGGACCACACCTAGACTTGGGATGTCTTCCCAATGATGTGTGGCCTGAACTCCTAGAAAAAGCTGCATGTAGCAGCCACATCTGTCCTCTGAGTGCCAGGGACACAGGCCTGCAGAGTCCCCAGCCAGGGGCCACACTCCAGCTCCGAGGATCCTCGGGGCACTCCCCCTTTGCCCTCATCCTCAGGAGGGCAGCGGGGGACGGCACAGCCCTGGGGAAAGCCTGCATGAGCCTGTGGGAACGTGTGTACCCAGGGGAATTGCAGGCAGCCGGTCCTGGTCGGGGCGCAGATTAACCTTGGGCCTCCGCCGCAAGGTGTGAAAGCATGCTTGTTAACACTCGTGTGCAGGGAACGACTTGGTTCCATGTAAACTGGGCACTGTCCAAACGATGTTTTCAAACATCTTAATTCCAAAACTGAAAATACAAAGTCTTAACCCACTTTTGTATTTCTAAAGAGATTCTTAACCCCACACCTATTCCAGTGACTGCTGTTAATGTTGTTTTGGGCTAACTGGTTAATTGATAGGTTCCAGTTTGTCTTCATCTCAGTCTTTTCTGAATGGAGAGCATAGCGTTTTTTAAATCGGGGCACAGACATTTCCTGAAGCACAGTTGTCCTCCCTTGTCCCACAGGAGGTAAATTCCAAGGGGGTGCCTGAAACCCCAGACAGAACCGAACCTTCTATATTCCATGTGTTTTGTCTGTCTGGTTTTGGCAGTACATAGATGCCTTTTCACCTAAAGAAAGCACTTTATGGCTCCTCTTTGGCATATCTGGATGCTGGCACCATGACTCTGGTGCTCCGGGGCCATCGTTAAATAAAAGAGGGTCACTGGGACAGGGGCACCAATATACACCAGCTGCTGAGTGACCAATGGGCAGGCAGTGTGTACTGAGTGGACTCGCTGGACAGAGGGAAGACTCACGTCTAGGGCGGAACAGAGCGCTCGGCGTGAGATTTTATCACGCTACTTTACTCAGAGTGGGGCGCAATTTAAACTTCGTGATTTTTTTATTTTCAGAATTTTCCATATAATATTTTTAGATCATGGTTGACCACTGGTAACTGAAACCTCAGAGAGTGAAACCCCGGACAAGGGGCGGGGGAACTCCTGTGCATGAAACATTCTTTACCATTGTTTAGTGAACCCAGCATCTCTGAGTGCCAAAGACGTGTAACTTTAGTCTCGTGTGCCTGTGAACACGAGTTCTGGGGGTTCCAGCGTCCGAG
Source organism: Macrotus californicus (assembly GCA_007922815.1). Classification (NCBI taxonomy): domain Eukaryota; kingdom Metazoa; phylum Chordata; class Mammalia; order Chiroptera; family Phyllostomidae; genus Macrotus; species Macrotus californicus. Next base: position 39,270 of record VMDR010006183.1, read on the forward strand.
CAGAACACTTTCTCCGTTTGCAGCTGGCTCCCACTTCTCCGCAGCGCTTTCCAGTGTGCGGACCACTTGTCAGTCGTTAACGGCCGGGTCGTAGCTGCGCTGACAGTGCCTCTCACCTTCTGCAAAATGGTTTGATCAGCCACATTCAAAATCCAGCATTTTCCCAAGTCCCACCACTCGAAACTGTACGTTCACATCAGTGTTTTGTTTTTCTTTCTCTAAAGTAAGTAAACATGTCCTCCGGTGAGGACTGAAAACAAACGGTATACGTCTTAGCTGCCACGATTGGAGAGATCCAGGAGAAGGGTTCGCGCTTTGTAAAACTAAGTGGTGTGTGGCCAATGTGGCATTTCAGTGTTGTCACTCACACGCATGGCTGAAGTTGGCAAGAATTCATCGCCAAATAAATTTTGACCATAGTACGCTGACGAGAGCTAATAGGAAGGAAGTCTCTCAAAAACATCTTGTGTTCATGTTCCTTTAGTGGATAATGTTTGGATCATTTTAAACATCTGTAAAAGTTGGTGAAGCTTCAAAAAAATCTCCAAGAAAGCAGGAAAAGTAGAGATCAGCAAATATAAATTTCTTAATTTAAAATGAATAGGAAATTGAAGGTTTTCTATAAGCCTTTGCTTTATTTTGATGTAAGTATGGATTCAGAAAACAATAAATCTTCAGTGAAAGACAAAATTCTCAAAGGTACATGTTGATTCATCTGGTTATTTCCATCCTGGCCCTTCTTTTGAAATGCAGATTAGTGCTTTGTAACCAAACAGCGAAAAAGGAAAAGAACAAGCTCTTGTAATGAGGGACTGTCCCCCTGCGTAAAGTGACCGGGATTTGTTAAAACCACGTTTCCAGTCTGAACCCTCTCACACACCCCTGCCCCACACCAGGACCAAAAGATCCCTGTGTATGAAGGGAATCTCCAGTCTGTGGAAGATGCAGTTCTGAAACAACTAATTTTTGTCCTCATAATTCAGAGCATTGAGTAGCTAATGTGTGTAAGAGCACGGACCGATTGTCCCGGGCTTTGCCCCACTTTCAAATAAAGTCCAAAGTAACCAGTCAAGTAAACAAACTCATGTGAAGTCCACTTTGTTTCAGGGGTGTTCTCACCCCAAATTGACTTTAGGGCAGAAATGGGAAAGACTTTGTGTGATTTCTGAACTGTCTGGAAAACCTCCCCTGGAGTGGATGGATTCTTCAGTGTGCACTTCAAGTAGGGGAGGGGGTATTAGGGTTAATGTTAGTTCAAAAAAATCGGAGGTACGTCCTGGCTGGCGTGGCTCAGTTGGTTGGAGTGTCATCCTGTCAACCAAAAGGTTGCAGGTTCGATTCCTGGTCAGGGCACGTGCCTGGGTTACGGGTTTGTCCCCGGTCAGCGTGGGTTTTCTCCCTCCCTCCTTCTGTCCATCTGTCCGTCCATGTCCATCTCTGTCTCTGTCTCTCTCAATATCAATGACTATGTCCTCAGATGAGGATAAAAAGAAATTTCTTCAGAGGTAAAAAAAAATTTGTCTAAAAATGGGTGGAGGAAAAGGGGGTGACAGTTCCACTGTGTCTGCCATCCGAGTTGTCTTTGGGACTTCTTCGTTATCAAGTGTGAGGTGAGGGTTCACGTCAGAATGGCCAGCTCTGGATTCATTCCCTGGCGCTGCTCCTCACCTGAACCCAGTCGGCTGCCACGCCGAGGCAGTGGCGCTCGGGGCAGACGCAGCCTACGTGATCCAAGTGTTGGCCGTGGCGAGGCCTCCAGCCTCCAGCGAGCTGCCGAGTGAGCTGACACAGTGAGGGGGTGATAACGTCTTTCATCACTAACCTGCTTGCACTTTGTGTGCTGCTTGCATGAACAGCTGTTTTACAGTGTACACAGTGAAGTATAATTTATATAAAGATGCTTCTGTTTACCTTGATGTATTTTACAAAGAACTGTCGATACAATGGATGGTAAATGTTCTTGGACTGCGTTTGTGTGTCTTTTTATTGTGTTCCATTGTCCCTTCACCCCCTACGGACTTGACTGCCAGGAGCAGAAAAATAAAACGCTAACCTGGGCTCTGAAACACTCTAGTATCTAGTGCCATTTTAATCGTCCAATTGTAATTTTCACTGTACTCATTAGACTTTGAAATTGGGAAGATAATAGGACTTTCCCTTTGTACAAGGATCCCAAGGAAACTTGGCTTAGGTACCAAAGCTGACTTCACCTGGTGAGACGGACAGCAACTGTGGGCACCCCGAAGCAGGGCCTCCACATCGCTGACTCTGCTGATGTCTGAAAAGTTAGGTGACCAATTGGTTTTACCTACATCGGGGTTCTGTCGCTTCAGTGTGCACCAGACTCTCCCGGGGAGCTTTCACACACACACACACACGCACACGCGTGAAAAAAATCCCACCCAAGACTGTGATTCAGTAGATATGGCGTGGGGATGGGGCGAGGGTGGGGATCTGAGCCTGTAACAAGCCCGGCAGCTTTTCTTGGGCCAGTGCGGGTTTTCCTTGCAGGAGAAGCAACATAGCAGCACTAAAGACCGACAACCCTGAATGATCAGTAGCCAATCAGGGGGAAAAACTCATTCTGGTAGTGATCATCAAAAGCTACTTTGGAGACTTGAATGCAAATATAAAAACTTTCTACAGCCATCCCTTTAGCCTCCCCTCCGACCACGCGCAGAACGACGGCCATGAGCTTTGGGCCAGCTCCCCGCTGCAGCCCGTCATTCTGCCAGCTCTGCTGCAGCTGGGTCCCTCAGATGGAGGTTGACCGGTGCCCTCGGTCATCTGCTGAACTGAAACTAAGTGGACAGAAATAGTGACAGCGATGAAGGGACAAAGGCTAAGAGAAGAAAGTCCAGTTTACTCAGCTCATGTGTTTGAATTGAGCTCCATAATCATCAGCTAGAATATCTGATACTTGGACCAGAGGCACCTGAATGCAAGCGGCAGCCCCCAGCAGGGTGTGAGAAGCACCTTGTAGGTAACAGGGAAACTTCCCAGGATGTGATGCAAATGCAGCCCTTTGGGCGCTGGCCACCGCCCTCCTCTTTGAAAGGTGAGAACAGCACAGAAACCCAGTGAGGAAAGACAGAAGTCCCTGGACAAAATGAAGGTCCTCAAACAAGGCCCTGTGTTTGCCACATCTCTGACACACGGTTCCACAGGGGATTTGGTTCATTGACAAAGGTCAGGGCCCCTGTTTACAAAGCCTCTTATCTTGGTTTATGTAAAATTAGGCACCGAGTCTCAATAATTTTGTCTGTTACTCAGTAAACAAAGCAGGCCTTGCTTTGGAACGTGGAGTTTGATTGGGGACATTGTGGCAAACTGAAGATGTTTATTGAAGTCTCTGTGACATCAGAGATGGCAATATGCCACCGCAGACAAGCTGACAATGATGTGAAAAGCCACTGAAGCATTTGCTCTCTGGACCGCAGTGAAAGAGGGCTCAGGTCAAAAGTGACACATCCCTGTGGTCGGAAAGCAAGGGGGGGAGGGATAACTGAAGGCAAGCTGCAGGTGGACAGGCAGAGAAACAGCTGAGGGTAGAAACGGAAATTTTCCACGCTGCTTTCTTGAGCTAAAAGGAACTGACTGAAATTCCACCGTGGAATTGTCGTCCCATTTCATCTAGAACTAGCAAAATCTCAGACACTAGAGAGATTACAAATAATTGTCAAGCACCATTTTTAGGTTTGCTCCAAGGAAGGGCAAGGGTTTGGGTGGAAGTCTCTCTAGACCAACCTCGTAGTTGACAAGCCGCACTGGATCGATTGCAGTCTGGAGAAAAGCAAGTCGACTTTCCTTCGCCCTAGGGACATCCCTTTTGAGGCCTGAGTGGCCAAGAGCCCATCTTTGAGTAAGGGACAGACCAGGAGCGCTCTAGCCCTGGGCAGCAGCTTGTTGGTGGCAGGGGCACAGCTGACGGTGCTTGAAGGAACCCTGCAATGCGTCTGCCTCTCCTAACCAGTGGGCGGCAGATGGTAGGGCACAGAGCTGTTGAGGGAACCGTCTGAGTTTTCCTCCAGTCCAGTTTCTATCTGGCGCCAGGCTCGGTATCACCGGTCATCTGGCAGTCTGGTGGCCCTGGGCCCCTTCTGCCCTAAGGCTTCCAATGACCTGATGCCTTTGCCCATCCCTCCAAGTGCCAGTGCCGGGCTGGGCAAATTAGGTGGTAAGGCTCCTACTCACCGGGTTCTCTCTCTGTTTCTCTCTCCCACTGGTTATAATCAAGCATTTACCAAGGGCTGGGCTGGTGCTGGGTTCAGGCTGTGGTGCTAGCCTCACCGCCTGCCTGCCTCTCCTTCGGTCGGGCAGTTAGCAGACATTTCCTCAACATCCACCTGCCGCGGGCTGGCATCGCATGATGAAACCTGGGCAAAGATCTGCTGAAGGCACTTTGGGAGGCAAAAAGAAAAGGCCCCAATCTCCTGAGGAGGTTTCTAGAAAGGGGGCACCAGAGCTGAATCTTAAAGGAGTTCAAACTGGCTAAGAGGAGAAGGGGCCGGAGCAGCAGACGAAGGCCTGGCAGAAAAGGCCCGGTGCGATCACACTGGGCAGCTGGCAGAGCCCAGGGCCTGAGGAGGGCCTATGCCCAGGGCGAGGCAGGAGGGGGCACGCACGAGACCAGAACTGGGAGCAGACCGGAGAGCCCCGCCGGGAGCAGACCGGAGAGCCCCGCCGGCCGCTCTTCCCTGCGATTCAACCTGCTTCTCCTCGGTCGTGATAAGTGCATCAGTTCTCACACCGGTTCCAAACCAACATTTTATGACACGTGGCCACGTTTCCCAAGGCAAGGTGAGAGCCGCAGACCCACCACAGCAGCCTGCTCGTGGGGCCACTGTCAGGACGCCGAGGGCCTGCTGGGTGAAAGTGGGACCACCTGGACCACACGTGCTGTTCTCAGAATGCCGCACCGACCACGGAGCACGTGCACCAGACCGTGTGGCACCGACGAAGGGAATGACCGAACCAGACCAACCGCGAAAACACTGAGGTGCCCTAAACTAAACCACAGCCACAAGAAGGAAGGGACAAGAGAGGTCGATCGGTCAATGATCGCCGGGCACACCGGCAAAGGCCGCACGCCTTCCCGTACATGTGTACGTGTGTACGTGTGTGTGAGTGAACTTGGAATTACCTCCACGTGGCTATTCCTGGGATTCTCTAAAGGAGAAGAACCCAGGAGCCGACCACGAGGAGCCTCAGACCACCAGGCCCCTCCATCCAACCTTGCGGCCCACGACCTTTCCGGACCACTGTCCACAGCCGCTCCTCAACGGCAGGCGTTTCTTCCGAGGGGCTCTGCACCTCCCCCAGAGCTCACCCGGCTTCACCTTCTCCCGCCCCCTTTATCTGCAGCCAGACCCTTCCAACAACTTACATGTTTCTCCCTCAGACTCGGGGTGCAAGCAGCCCGTCATCCCCAGGACGGCGGCCGCGTTCTCTTCCACCCAGGCCAGCGGCTGCCCGCTCAGCCACGTGCGTCCAGACGGGTCCGTTTTCCGGCCAGCACGTGCCTTGATAAACCCTCTCACGGAGGAAAGCTTTCAGCTGGGGAGGCTTTTACTTTGCTGTTTAGCAGGGAAGATTCTGTTAAAATTAGAACACATGCTGAAGCTATTAAAACAGCTGGGACTGCCGACCTTCATGTCACCTGGCTGAGGCTGGGGTGGGGGCTCTCTGCGGACCCTGCTGGGACAGACGGCAGCTGTCCCCTCTCCGACCGTTCTCTCCGCAAACCTCTGACCTGGGGCTGGCTCTGCCTGCACAGTGTGGGAACCTGGTGGTCCCTTCCAGCAAGCAGAAGTGCAGTGGAAATAGAGGACTCAGCTCCTAGGAAAGCATTGAACTTGAAAAGTCATGTGGGCAGGGTATTGGAAGTCATCAAATAGCCCCGAGTGGATTGGATGTGATCTCTGTGGCCCCAGGGCTCAGGATGACTATGAACAAAAATATCAAGTTTCAAGGAGATGATTGCAGTTGAATTTAAGGAAGATTTTTTGTTTTTGTTTAACACAGATGGCATGGCACTGGGTTGCTTTAAAAATGACGGGCCCCCTGTCAATGGAATTCAGAGGCTGTCGTAGAGAAGGTAGTTAGTTGGGCACAAGCTTTCCTGCCTCCCCCAACCCTGAGGACCCAGGACTGATGGAGGCGCAGGCTGGGTCACCCCGTACCCTCTCTTGACTAGAAGGCAGTGCTCTGGAGGGGAGAGGGTCCCGAAGATCCGAGCATCTCCTCCAGCTCCCGGTCCACTGCCCCCCCACCTTTGACAGGAGCCCACTGTGAGTCTTGAGTTGGAGGAGGCAGCGGTTGGACCCGCCCACCGGACCTCCCTGCCAAGCCTCCTGGGCTTCCTTCTGCGAACCAATGGGCATGAGTATTACAGTTGGCACGTGGAAGCATGGCTCTGTACACCATGCACCTGTCGCCAGAACCAGGCACTCGCCCAGGCCCCAGAATAGCAGCTCAGAAGCTTTCTTTCGCTGACTCACTCTCCTCCTTGGCGTCTCCTGCAAGTCCTGGCTGTTCCAAGTTTTCTGCTGGTCACAACGTTCCATCCCTGGCAAGGGAACGTTCCTTCTTTGCAAAACGGGGTAGGGAGTGGGGACAGGAGAGATGTGCTCCTCAGCTACCCGCAGGCTCTCGGGCTACAAGGGTTCAGGTGTACAAGCTGGCCACAGGGAACCCAGAATGCGGGGAAGGTGGGTGTTCTGGGGTCCAGGCAGCTGACTGTTAGAGGCATCACATGAGCTGCTTCCTGGCTGAGCACCAGCTGTTTACAACCAGGGCAGGAAGGCACATGAGAACTTGTAAACAGCAGGCCTTACGGGCTCAGCTTCCAGGAAGTGTGGGTGCACAGGTTCCTCCGGCCTCCTGCTCTGGGCGGCTGCCTCACTCACTAACCCTCTGCTTCTTGTGGCCTCTGACACCTTCCCTGGCTCCTCCTGCTGCCCACTTCACACCCCTGCCCGCTGAGCGCCTTCGGCCACCCTGCATGGTGGGCCCAGCAGGACCTCGCATCCTCATTTAACAAGTGAGGAAACTGAGGCCCAGCAAGGGCCCGAACACAGGTCACGAATTCCCCATTATCATCCCCAGGCCCTCAGGCTTCCATTTCTAGTCCTTTCTCCTTCCTGGTGCCTTCATGGATAGTCTCTAGACCTGCATGGCCGCGTGTAGCTAATGTTGGCTGAGGATGGGAGGGAAGGCAGGGGGTCACCCACCGAACACGAACCCCTACACCCAGGCCGAGGGCCCCCAGAATTGCTATAACCAGGGACACAGAGGCCCCCAGCTCCACCCCTGGAGGAGGTGTGCCTCCCCTTTCTTCCAGTGCCTCCGGCCCTGCTTCATGCTGAACCCCGTCACTGTCCCAACCAGACCTGGAGTCTCGTCCCATGACCACACCCAAGGCTACCACCATGCGCCTACTGCCCCTTTCATCTGGTGACAGATGCATCTGTAGCCAATGGCATTCTGATTAGGTGCCAGGTCGGTAAAGCTTCTCCCTTCTCTCCCTCTGCCCAAGTCCAGCCAATCTGCCAACCACCCCACCTCACCCAGTGGACCTTAACTTAAAGGGCTCATAGGCTCTCACTTGATCCTCACTAACCACATCTTCTGACCATGGACGCTCCCCCCCCCCCCCCCCCCCCCCC
>VMDR010006184.1:0-46889 GCA_007922815.1 Macrotus californicus
TTCTTTCCCTTCCTTTCTCCCTCCCTTCCCTTCTCTCTAGAAATAAATAAATAAAATCTTTCAAATATTTCCGCATGCGTTTGACGACCGCCACCTCCGTCCCTTTCAAAAAGAGTTCCTGAATCATTTCTCACACTTTGCATCAAAATAAATAAATACAGAAGCACAAAGGCCACGCATCCCCGAGTTCCAGTCCCAGAACTCTCAACTCCAGCGTGCAGAGTCCCCAGCAAATGTCCCCTTCCCTCACCTCTCCCCCTTCCTAAGCCTCGCCTCTGCGGTTTCCTCTCCACCCACCGCCCCATGCACAGTCCAGGGTACCACTCCAGGGGAGCTCTGGCTACTGTGGGGTTTTTTTTTTGTTTGTTTGTTTAGTTTTGTTTTTTCAATCTTGTCAACTGCAGTCAAGGTCTGCGTTAGCGACTAAAGTTGTCTGTCTGGATCGTGAGGCTGGGGGAGATGAGTGGGGGTGACACTGGCCATTGCCGAGAGCAGGGTAAGGAGCGCCTGGGATACGCCGAGACTAGCTCCTCATCAGTCCCCTGCCTCGGCCTCGCCCACCCCGCCCACACCCGAAGACAGGGTCCCCAACCCAAAAAGAGGGAGCAGGGCATTTTCCAGCGGGCCTGTGGAGGGAGGGGACAAAGATGGGAAGGCGGCCACCCCCACAGGCAGACGCCCAGGGCGGCCGCGGAGGGCTGGGGGAGCCGGGCCGGCAGCCCAGCGCAGGAAGTCAGGAGCCCGGGGGCAGCACAACTCCGGCGTCCGGGGACCAGGGGGCCACCGGCAGAAGGGAGCGGAGCCAACGCCCCGGGGCCGGCGGGGCGCTTTACTCACATGGCTGGCGGGCGGCGGCCACCTTCTGTCCCCGGGCCGGGGCGCACACACAACTTGCTGTCTTTTCCGGGCGGAACATCCACCGCCGAGGAGACCGTCCTTCCTTCTTCGCCGCGGTCCCTAACAGCCACAGAGACTCCGGGCCCGACTCGGGGGCGAGGGCAGGGGCCGGCTGCCGAGGCTCCTCGGGAGGACCGGCTGCACCGCCCCCAGTGCGGCGCGCGCCCCCCGCGGGTCTCCGGCGGCGGCTCGGGCGGATCGCGGGGCGCGGGGGCTCGCTCGCAGAGGCGAGGACCTCGCTTTGGCAGGCGCGGCACGCACCGCCTCCGCCCACGGCCGCCCGGCCCTCCTCTTTCTCCTGTCCCCTCCCCTCGCGCCCCGCGGACCCAGAGCAGACCGAGCCGGGACGAGGCGCGGCCGGCGGGGACCTTTCCGGCGCGCGGGGAGGGCGGGGAGGGGCGCGCCCCTCTGTCCGCTGGGACCCAAACCCATCCCCGGGCGCGGCTCCCCCAGCCCCGAGCCCCCCTCCTGCTGCCCTCTCATTGCGACACTTTCGAAGGGGAGCGCGGGGGAGGCAGGCCGACGGAGAAGTGGAGAAAGTTGCTCTTCTTCTGGGGTGCTCGCGAGGGGCGCACGTTGCCTGTTGGCTTCTGTGGGTCTGGTGTTTGGGGTCGAAGCCCCGGCGGCCTCCGGCCGTCAGGACTGGCAGAGAGAACGAGGGCCTTAAAGACTGGGTCAAGGACCCTGTGAGCTTTGAGGAGGCCCTTGGGATGTGGTCACTTTGGAAGGGGGTGCACAATGCGGGCGTGGGAGTGTGAGAGAAATAGCCCGAGGCCCAGGGTTTTCGGGCCGGCGAGCCGGGGAGGAGGCTGGGGAGACTTCCAGGAGGGCCTCGCCCAAGACTCACCCGCTCTTTGGGAACTTCTTTCACGGCATGGCTTTCTCTCTCTCTCTCTCTCTCTCTCTCTCCCCCTCCCTCCCTGTCTTCTCACCTTCTCCGCCTCCTTCCCTTCCCTTCCATCCCTCCAATCAATCTTGCAATCAATACCACCATTGGATTTCTTTTCTAAGAAACAACTGATTTTTTACTTCCTTTCCAGTCTTGAGGTTGTGTGTGTGTGTGTGTGTGTGTGTGTGTCCCGTTGTCATTAGCGCTAACCTTTTGGAAGTTTAGAGCACTGTTCAGAAGAAGACTGTGGAAGCCTCTGTGGGAGGCAGGATTTTAAGAATCCTGCCACCTGGGAGCAGTAGTTTCTGAAGCATATACTTCCCCGGATATAGTTTGTGAAGTGCTTCTTCAGAGTAATTGAGAGGAATAAGTGGGTAGGTATATATTTCTAGCAGTAAATTTTCAAATTGCACCATCCTATCTGGCCATGATGGTGTGCTTTTTCCCACAATAGCACTGGGAGATGTGCGTTACTTCATTACTGTTTTGAAAGGCTTTGAGTACTTGGCCCTTTTAAGGTCATAGACCCTTTTAAGAATATGATGCAACGGATAAGCCCCTCCAGAAGCAAAAGCACATGCATACTAAGCTTTATCACAGTGGTTCTCAAGGGGGGAGGGGAGAGATTCTGCTCCCCGTGGCCTGCTGGCTCGGGTTGTGGACATGCTTTTGATGATGGTGACCAGGGAGGTGTCATTTCCCCCATGTCTAGTGGTTAGATTCTTCTAGGCCAGGCATTCTCCTGACCGCCCTGACCTGTAAAGGACAGCACCTCCGAGTTATCGGGCCCAAAACGTCATCCATGCCAAGGTGGAGAAAGCCTGTTTCAGTGAAATGTGAGAGGAGTCCCTGTTCCCTGGCAGCCCACTTGTGAACCCCAGGTTCAGAACCCCTGATTGAAGTGATTCACGTTATCTGGTACAAAACACTGGGTACTGAGTTCAGGGACAGCACGGTAACTGACTTCCAGTCATGTGCCACACCCTTCAGCTCTCCTTAACGTCGAGGTGAAAGGCAGGACTGTGTGCACACAATGTTACGGTGAGATGCAGACTCGCCCCTCACATGACCTGCTGGGGACATGGGTCTAAGACCTTCCCCATGCCTGGAAGAGTTTTAAGCCCTGAAATGGGTGGCTGTGATTAACTCCTTGCTGTGTTAGTCACTACACTAACTTTTCTTAACAGGTTACTTCCTTATCTAGTCCTCAGCAAAGAAGAAGAAAAAACAACTATGAGAAAGGCACAATTATTATTTTACAGACAGGTTATTTTACTATCTGCATTCTATTAAACAGAGTAAATGCTACTGGAGAGATTGTGCCTAAGATGAAAAAGTAGCGGAAGAGGCTGAATTTTTTTTAAAAACCTGTTACGATGGCGTACCAGTTGTCTGACTGAAATTCCATCTTAGACAAGTGAATTTGGATAAATGGTGATCTTTTGAGCCTAAATGATCTCATGTGTAAAAAGAGGTTAGAATAGATGATTTTTAATATTCTTCTACCTCACGACTTCTAGCATCATAATTAGGTAGGTACTCATTATGAGAAGGAGTTTAGGGGTCATCTAACTTTGTTCAAATTCACAATTTTACAGATGATGAAATAGAGGTCCAGAATCCTTCCAGGGTCTTACCCAAAGCTGAGCCTCAAATCCGTGTATCCTGATTTGTCTTTTCTTTCCACCATGTAATTATCTTCCCAAACTATAAAATCTTCTGAATTACTCTTTGGGTCATTGTACGCATACTTGAAAGGCTAAATGCATTATAATATCTTGAAAACCCTTTCATTAAATTTGCACCTTCAAAGGATCTTTGAATTACTTCCCAGCCAGAAGTTCCCACACTGCAGATGCCTTTGGTACCTCTTCTAGGTGTGAGCTTCCCGGTGCTTGGAAAGTGGTCTCACGGGGTCAGGAGACCCAATCGTGATGTGAAAGTACATGGAAAGCTGCAGAGTGTCTATGACAACCCTTTTTTTTGGTCAGGTACCCAACATTGATTCTTAGCCTACTGTTCACTGGACACTTTTCTAATCCCTCTTAAAGCGAGTGGTGCTACGTGACCTTGTTCTAGCCAACAAGTTCGCCAAGGAGGCCTCTGGGGAAGATCGCGTTTCCTGGTAAAAGCAGGAGGCCTGAGAGAGAGCATGTTCTCTCGCCATTCTGGCTGCCTGTGGACACATTCCTGAAGGACGAGATGTTTGAAACTCTGGCAGCCTTCTTGTGACCATGAGGACAGAATCACAGAGACATAACCTCAGCTCCCCAAGTTGTGGAGCTGCACACCTCTTTTTGCATTTTTTAAAAGAAAATTCTGGAGTGATAATATGGTTTAAGTCACCGTTATTTGAACTCTCTGCTTTTAATATCTAAAAGCATTCCTACTTGATGAAGCACTGTGCAGACAGGGTATACGCTCGATGACATGAAAATACACATTAGTTAACATTGTATCCCAATGCCAGGCAATACGAGATAGATACTTAGTAGTTCAACATTAGCTGAGGTAATTAATGAGCAAAGGACTATCATTGTGATTATTAAATTTGCTCTACTGCAGCCTGCAGAGTGGGAATTAAACTTTTTAAAAAATGGAGTATGCTATATGAAGTTAAAGAAAGAGTATGATGGTGGAACATAGGGTTACACCATGGAGTCAGTCACTTTTGACCGTTAGAGTTTAGAAAAGGACTTCTTTGGTTCGTATTTGTGGCAAACTCTACGATTTGGCTGATACAATGTTCGTTTCCAACCCTCTTCATCCATATCCTTGTCTCCAAAAGGGGCAGCAAAAGCTAAAATCTCCATCGCCCAGCCTCCCTTGAGGTCTGAGTCACCATGTGGGAGTGGTAGCCAATAAGATGAAAGTGGGGAGGTGCCGGTACCATCACCTCCTCTTCCTCTTCCTTCCTGCCTGACTTTGAAATGCATGTGATGGTACCTGGAGGCACGGAAGCCGTCTTTTGACCACGAGGTAACATGGACGAAGACAAAAGCCAGCACACTAAGCGTAATGGCGTAAAACGGTGGGAAGAGCCTGGGTACCTGGCCTCTTTGCTATCCCCAGACAGCTCTTGAGTGAGAACAATAACCCTTAGCTGTTTAAATCACCATTGTTAGCAATGAGAACGGGCCTGCCGTACTATTCAAACCAGCTGCGCTCTTGCAGCCCGGAGCCAGCACCCAGCAAAGCGGGTTCGACACAGAACACAGAGGACTAAGCAGGGCAAAGACAGGACAGGATGGAGCCACGGGAGAACTGAGCCTTCAGCAAACCGTGGCTGCAGTGGGTGCCATTGTCTTCAGCATGCCTTAGAGAGGATGGACCTTCCTGAAAATTGGGCAATAGAAACAGGAATAGTTAAGAAAATAGCTTACAAAAATGCAGCTCCTTAAAGTTGTAACTTTGAGAAATCAGAGAAAGCAGAAATTCTCAGTCGTGGTAAACTGGACCAACACAAGAAGGATCCCCTTGAATACAGACCAGCAAGAGAGAGATGCAGGAAGGTACCAACGTGCAAGAGATCTAGAGGATAATGAGGAAGGCTCTAAATAGAGCCAGGGCAGAAGGCTTTTCCCTAACTGCTGCTGGCTGTGGAGCTCGTCAGTTCTTTTTCCTTCGTGGGTGCTGTGAGACCCCGAGAAAGGCTTCCCTAGCTGAAAAACGGGCATCATGGTCTTCAGTACAGAAAGGTATAAATACACAATTTGAGATCATGGTAAGTTTCTCCTTTATGCCATTTCCTTCTGTCCTTCATTCATAAACTACCCTTTCCCCTTCCATGTAACCGTTTTTAAGACACATTTAGCCCTGGCTGGTGCAGCTCAGTGGACTCAGTGGACCAAAGGGTTGGTCACCCGTTGGATTCCCATGCCTGGATTGCAGGCCAGGTCCCCAGTAGGGGGCGCATGAGAGGTAGCCACACATTGATGTTTCTCTCCCTCTCTTTCTCCTTTCCTTCCCCTCTCTCTAAAAAGAAATAAATAAAAATATTTCAAAAAATTTTTAAAAAGATACACTCAAATGGATATTGTTATGGTTTTTTATTGCATGTGCCATCTGTTAAACACAGGGGGAAAAATCTCTCAGGATAAGTGACCACTCAGGTTTCTTGGTCTCCATTGCAAATGGTCTCTGAGCGAGACCTTGTATTGCTTTTGGAATGTCCCTTCTCCCATTTTTATACATACATTTATTGTATCTATCCCAGTTTTTAGAAGATCCCTTTTCCCATTTTTATACATACATTTACCGTGGCTATCGCCACATCCTGCTGCAATAGGGCTTCTTTTTCTGTGAGCTTTCTTGCAAGTGTTTGATGGACTCAGATGCCTCTTGCCTGCAGAAATCGTGTCGGCCTGGTTACGTGCAGTTTCTAAACATAGTGACCGCATGCCTGCACGCCTCGGGAACTCTCCTGGAGTCAGGTGTGTCTGGTGCGCAGTCTGCCCCAGGGGTGCTGTTTGCATTATTCCCTTAAACTTCAAGGATTACTGTGGAAATGTAAAGAGCTTTATAACTTCTTTACGTAATTATTTTATGAATTAATGTAGCACACAAATTTTAAATCAATAAATTATTCATGAGAAAAAAAATGGAAAGTGTTAAATCACACTTAATATAGCAAATACCTCACTTTAAACCATCAAAATGGAAAATGTCCATAATCCATTATGTATATCATATCTATCTTTTCTGCATGGCCCAGTATGCATTTTAAAGCAGTACATAATTATGTTTAATATTGAATCAGTGTTATGCTTTTGCTACTTTCAAATTCTTCTTTTTTCCCCCCTTCCAATGTCATGTCATCTCAGGCTTTTCAGTGGTACCAATGTTTTCTTTTCTTTTCTTTTTTTAATTCCCTAGAATATGAAAAGAGATGAGTATAGTGCTTTCTATAGAAAAATAGAGAATTTTTTGTGGATAACATTTGCCATCAATCACTCATAAACTTTAAGAAAAGTCAAAAAGATGTGTTTCAACGATATTTTAAAAATCTTACATCCTTCCCTTACCAAAATAAGATGCATTGCCTGGGCCGAATATACCAATAAAATAATCTAACAGAAGAAAGCCAAAACTTAAACACTTGATCTGGCGTTATAGCACTAACGAGACTTAAACACCGATTTTTCTAAAGTTCCTAATTTATATCACAGCCTTTGTGAGACAGCCCAGGGGAAATGCTTCTTCCCCAGCTCTCTCTCTGGTTTTCCTCAGGGGAGACTTTTCTCGAGTGCACCGCTTCTGCCCACTCATCTGAGCGCCTGGGACACGTGGAGACTCCAGGACGAAACGCGCTTGCGCGCCTGCTTGTCCCTGTCCTTCTCCCATGGGCGCATCCTCCCAGCAAGGCAGGGGCGCCTCTGTAACTCCAGCGAGGCCACTCGCCCGGACAGAGCGAGGGGGCGCGTCTACAGCTCAGAGGCTCGGTCAGCAGGCCCCTCACGGAGCTCCAGCTTCCCCTGCATACCAGCCTTTGTCCGTCGTAATCGTGACATCGTGGTCTTCCCCTGCTGCTTTCCCCTTGCTTTGTCCAGTTGTGACTGCAGAGGAAACGTGCCCCTTGCTGGCTCCATCAGAGACCCTGATAGGATCTATCACGAATAAAAGTAAGAACATTTAAATATTGAGTACATGTTACTATGTTGTGACTGATATGCCAGCAACCCCAGGTCCGTACAAATGGGGTCAAGGAGAAAGGGGGGACTAATTTTCAGCAGTTGGCGCTGCGCTGAGCCACCGAAGATTGTATCTTCGAGGCTGTGCTTGGTTGACTTGCCAGCATGAGTGAACGTGGCAATGGAGAGAGCAATGGAGAGAGCGTGTTCTTTGGCTGGTTACCTCGTCCAGAGAGCAGTGTGTCTTCGTGTTAAAAGCTACCGAACCCGGGCGAGGTGACAAGAAGCAGAAGATATAAAAATAGAATGAGGAGCAGTGCTCAACATCGCCCTTGTCAGCAGACAGACATGAGAAGTGATGATGCAGTGATAAATGGCCAGGTGGAGCTGTGGGAGCAGAGGGAGAGGGAGGAACAGGGAAGGGAAGGCGGGAGGGAGGGGTGGAGGCAGACAGAGAGAGAAGACACCTCTGCTGTTTCTACTTTTTGGTTCTGGTTTCCTTCGTGGCCGGGGACACAGGGGTGTGTAGCAATGCTGTGTCTTCTGCCTTGAAGGCACGGACATAAGGTACTGGTCATGTCTGGCCAGGGATGGGAGAAAGAGGGCTCCAATGACTCAGTTGCTACTACAGGGGTGTTGGTGCACCACAAGGAATACACTTGTCAACTCGGAAGCGTTGGCAGCCCGAGGGGCATTCACTGTATGCAGGGAGATGCCAAGCTACATTTGCCAGCCCTTTGTCAACTTCTGTATAGTGATGAGCCATAGTAATGACTGGTGTTTGATATGATGGCTGTTGTAACTGTCTCAGGCAATTCACCAGGCCTTCCTCTATGATTGCGATCAATTTATAGCTGCTTCCACTGCCGGGATCCCTAGAATGCAGGGTAATGATTTGCTTGTGAATGGTGACCCCAAACTCAACTGTTTGCTCTTTGAGAACTACCTTACGCCGTCTGCTAAGCACGTAGCAGGTGCTTATGTGGTAAGGCCTAAACATTCATGGGAGTCTCCACGTTGAAGTCTTGGCATCTCACAGGGCCTCCCCACCCAGGAAGAAAGGTACCCACCTGACCAAGCTCCCTATCAGCCAGATCAGCTGTGCCCCATGAGGTCCTCAACCTCGGGTTACCTCCCTACCGGCTCCCAAAATTATTCAAACAAGACAATCACATCCTCATTTGGAACTGGGGTAGGGCTGCTTCACCCTCTTGTTGCTACAAGGCCTGCTTCCCACAGACTCTGCTGGTTCACTCTTCTCCCGAGTGCAACGTAGGCGTGGCCCTGCTTGATGTGTGGGGTCCTCCTTCCCCAGGCTGTGGTGTGTGCGATTGATAAAATGCTGTCACCTCTTCTGTCCAGTGTCGAGTGTCACGTGTTCAGCCATCTCACTCAATTTAGGTGGACAGACTTCTTCCTCATTAATAAGGTGGATTGGAGGGGATTGGAAATGTGCTGAATAAATACTTGATTAAAGAAAGTTAATGTCAGACCCTTAACATTAAAAAAAGACTACATTATATATTGCTATATTTTCTTAAAGGCACAGAATTATACAATATACTTTGGAAACATTTCCATAGAGCAAAAATGGAAAGTTTGGAATGTAAAATCCTTACATACCTAGAAATCTATTAGCTAAATCAGCCATTGATGCAGTGAAAATTTTTACTGGGTCGTTGAAATACCAATTACTTGGAAATTATTAAAATGTGGTAATATTGAAGGATTTTTTGGCTTTTCTGTTTTTTTGTGATCTTTCTTCAAATAACCTGGATTATGTTTAATTAGTTGTAGAAGCCAATTATCAATTGAACGAGCTCTCGGAGACAGAGAATAACTCAATCTCATCCACTGGACAGAACCACGTATGGAGAAGCACGTTTCAGGTCAGAGCAGGGAGGGAAAGGAGTTGTTTCTCAAGTGGAACATGCGTCTCAAAACCTCGTGAACTCCAACATAGTAAGTATTCAAAGAGCAGATCTGTGTTGTGGAAAGAATGTTGTAGAAAACAATCCCGATTTGGTCTGAAGTTCTACTAGATTCTTTTCTGTTCCCTTCCATTCTCCTGGGGTACCTGTCTTTTGAACACCTCTCTCATAGCTCAAACCCACAGCCAATGAGGCCCCTGCATTTCTGCAGTTGCTGGAAAAGTCTAGTCTCTCTCACTCAGCCCCGGATCTCCTGTCTCTGTTACTGCAGGTTCTTGCACCACACCCGAAGGGGCAAAAGACCCCTTCTACTTTCTCTCCAAAGTCAGACCACCCAGGTGGCAGTTCATTAAAGACTTTGAGGAGGACCAGGAAAGAGGGTTGCGTTCTAGCGGTGCTGAACAATCCACCTGGAGGGGAGTACTGGGCCTCCTCACCTGGAGCCCACTACTCCCCACCCCCCATGGGGAGGGTCACAGGGGTTAGCATCTCCTTCCTGCCTGTTGCCATTTTTCATGGCTGCTGGGTCCTTCCCTGATCCTCCTTCAGTTGCCCCTTCCTGCACCCCTAACTCTTTCTGAACCTCCTAACACCTCTTTCCCAGGCTTCTCTTGGAAATGGACATGTCTGTTTTCTGTATTATTTGAGTATTTCAACTTTCTCTGTTTCTCTCACTGCTGTTCATCCTCTGGGAGTGAGCACGGCCCAAGGCACTATAATGCTATCCATCCCCCAGCCAAATCTAAAAATAAAAATGTTCTCTTTTCAAGGGGATTTGGAGTTTTGCCTTCCTCAAGTGTTAACTGGCTCAAACATCAATCTGCTTTTTAAAAATATAAACTAAAGCTATTTGAAATATAATGTTAGACCGTGTTCCAGAGGACCTTTCTTTACAAACAGCTTTTTATCTGTTCAGCAAGAGTTTTTATTGCTTTATGAGCCTCTGAGCCAAACAATCAGAAAAAGAAGCCCGCATTACTATTGCTTTAAGAAAGAACACAAAATATACTGCTACCTTGCCTTCAAAAACATTCATCTTCTCCCAGAAAAGGCAGAGCCAGCTTCTGAGCGTTCTGATCACAACCCACTGGGTTCAGCAGAGGAAAGAACACCATGGGGGGAGTCAAAGACCTGACCATAGCATGGAAATTGACCCCACTCTGACTCAGAGGTCGGCTCTGTTATAACCCATTCACACAAAGACAAGGCCTTGGCCTCACGGAGTAAGGCATTCACCATCACACCTGACTACTTGCCTGAGGTGAAATGAATCACTTAACTTATTCATATTAGTTAGTGGTAGAACTCAGATGAAGGGTAGTGCTTGGGTTAGAATGTGCTTCTCCTGAATGCACAGTATTTGTTTCTTTAAACCAGAAACCTCCTGGTTGCAGAAACGCAGCAAAAAGGAGACTGGATCTTCCGTTTTTCTTCTAGGTATAAGTTGCATGTTAGATTTCAGGCTAACCTTGTCTGACTTTTCTGTGAATACCTCGTTAGCATCCCGACGTCTCTCTTCCTAACCCTTTGACACAGGAGCAGACTTAGTTTGGTAGAGGGGTGTTGAAAAATGGCATTAGGCTGGTGCAGCTCAGTGGATTGAGTGCAGGCTGCGAACCAAAGGGTCACCAGTTTGATTCCCTGTCAGGGCATGTGCCTGGGATGCAGTCCAGATCCCCAGAACAGGGCATGTGAGAGGCAACCACACATTGGTAATTCTCTCCCTCTCTCTCCTTCTCTTCCCCTCTCTCTGAAAATGAATAAGTAAAATCTTAAAAAAAATAAATAAGATTTCTGTTAAAAAATGGTATTAGGTCAAAAGAAGCTTAGGTTCTTTCTTGACTGTTAGCTCCCTTCTGTTCTTTTTCTTCTTTTTGTTTTTACATTTATGGCCATTATTTCTTTATGGCCATGCTGCTCAATCAGGAATTAGGCATGAAGCACTTACTGCTAAATTTTCAGTCCTCACTTACCACCTGCTTTTCATCCAATTGTGTTGCAAGTCTTATTTGAACGTGAATGTTGCTTAGAAAGCAAATAATTATGGTATAGTGAAGAGAAGAAAGACCTAGTTTCCTAGATTCAAAGGAGCCTTTCAGTCTGGTGACAGAGAAGACATAGAGAATAAACATCTGTTTTTGGATTGACACTCCCTAACCTTCATTTGTCTCCGTAAAGAGACAGAAACCAGAGAGGCGCGCACTGCAGCAGGAGATCTAAGCACAGCAGTAGAGGGCGAGAACAGTTCTAGGCTTGCTTAAGCTGCTAAATTGGTGCTTGACCTTGGACCTGTTCTGATCCAATGAGGGATCTGATCATCCTATTCTCTCCTCTAAGAAAAAGCTTCCTGGTTCTGTAAGGAGGGTGATAACATGATTACCAGCAGCCAGTCTGGCCAGAAATCAGGAAATTCCCTGCTGTATGCAGTATCTTAGCGAAAAACCTGCATGTTACAAACTTCTTAAGGGATCAATAAACCCCAACGGGGACATAGCTGAAAAGTCGCACCATTTTGCCATGGATTCGCTTTTCCCCTATTTTTTGATCCTAAATGTCTTAGATAAAAATCACACCTTGAAGTCTTCCTAACAATTGTTCAGTACTGATAAGTGCTGGAGAACAACAGGACAACCTGGTATCAAGCTTCCCAACGCAATGAAGGAATCCAAACTATCGGTTTTGAATCGTTTATTTCCCCTAGCCAGGTTCTGCAGCGTTTCTTTTCTACCATCTTAGAATTCATTTAGTCACAAAGAATCCAGCGTGGTTGCACCCACAATAAAAGTCTGCCCTGATCCATTCTTCTGAGATGCAGTCCAGGGCGTGATTATTTTGCCAGTGGCACATGAAGATCAAGAAGATGTTAGGGGTCATAACATAGCATATGGACCTAAATCTACTCATTTTTCTCATTCTTTACTAAAGAGAAAAATGCCTTTTTTTTTTTTTTTGCCCTTCTGGTTATTTTCCAGAGTTTCTTTGAATTAAGCGTCATTGTACTGATATAATAAAGGTAAATACATGTATAAGATTTAGCTGCCACCAAGACAGGTTGGTCTGGATTTGATTTAGCCAGAGAAATACCTCTTTCAGGGGCAGGGCTTGTTATGGGTCAGAGCAGGCAGATTATGGGCCCTGTTGCTGCTTTTCCCATCTCGGACATGTGAATTATTTAGCCTGTTTAAAACTCATTCTGCTCATCTGTAGAGTGGAGATGGTATCGGCCCACAGTGTTATTCTAAAGACTACATGAGATGACATATGTAAAGTGCTTATCACGGTGCCAAGCACATAGTAACTGCTCAATAAATGGTAGCTCTCATTTTAGTAAGATTTTCCCTCGACTATCTGCCCTTCGAGTCAGGCAAGATGGAATTATTTCCATCTACAATGTACATATGAGGATGCAGAGACTCCTAAGCTTTGTCCTGCTCCAAGCCACACAGTAAGATCACAATGCCAGGATGCATGCGCAGGACTCACAGCTCCACCTCCGGGGCTTTTGCTTATATCTCACTGTTTTCTCCCCTTTAGATTCTAATAGAAGTGACTGTGTTGGGAGCGACTGATTGACATGAGAATGTTGGATTCAATGTACCCACGTTATCCTGACCCTGCTGTGTGAGGGCTTAAGTGTAAAGAATACGATAGAAAAAAAAATGAAAAGGAAAATAAGTCCAAGTTCCGATATTTACTCCCAGATTCCATCATGAAGTAATAGTTTTCTGTGCCAAGAAAAATCCCTCTCATCCTTTAAGACTTGGCTCAAGAATTGCTTTGTGAGTTCTTCCCCTCTGCATACACACTGCACTCCCTCCCAAGCACTGCACTTCTGTAGCATTTTTCACTGCCTCTTTTGGGGGGTTTATTTTTTTTGGGTTGGGGGAGGAAGACCAGTGGCACAAATATCAGAAATATACATTCATATTTTTGCTATGTATAAAATGACTCTCCCACCTCTCCTTTCCTTACAACCTCTTTTCTACCCAAATTTAACCCTTAAATATAATTGTTTTCCAGCCAAATATCTCCATGTATGGATGAACTTGTTAAGTTAAAAGACTCAAATTCAAATCTCTACAGAGACTGGCGAAAGGGAAGAAAGGGGTAAAGTAGGCCCAAGTGTGGGAAAAGTCAAGTGGCCTTTCTGGCTCTCATTTCTCCACTTTTGGTAGACCAACAAAAATGGATATTTTTCTAATACAAATTGTGCTTGATGATAAATGGTAACACTCAACCTCAGTACTTGTGTAAAAATCAGAGGGGGTGACGTGAATTGTAGCAAATTGGAAAGCGCATGGCCTGTTTAAAGGGGCAAAAGTATTTTCTTCTAAGTAACTGTTGCCTTATGGAAATCAAGGACAGTATTGATAGATATCCTCTATTTTATTTTCAAGTAAAGCTAGAAATTTTAATTTTTATATAAAACAAATATTTACATTTTGGCTTAGAGTTGGTTAAAATTTTGTGCCGACTAAGGGAGTCATAAGTGGCCCCAATTTGGCCAGTTTGCAGCCTCTGATTTTAATAACGGGTCAAGACTAGTATCAACATAAAATACTGGTTTGAGAGATTTTTGAGAGGAGCCTCTTGCCCTAGCAATCTGGGGTTCATCTCAGAAATTCTACTACTGAACATCCTTTAAAAAGGTGTTCTCTATTCAAAATGAATATCTCTTAGAAAGTGACACATTAAGTTATTGTTAGTGACATGAACCTTAATGTAAATGATATAATTAGATTCTTTTAAACTATTGGATAGATAAGACAGGCGAAGAGAAGAAAATTGAGCAGAGCATATAAGATTTGAGGAACTAGCCACCCAGGATAGGAAAGAGCTAAAAACCATGTGTTAGGGTCTAAAATTAAACTTCTACTTCATGATATGATTTTCAGAGCCCTTGACCTTAAACTTACAATGATAGTTCCAGTAAGCAATCATTGTTCTTTTCATAAATCTTGAAACAAAAACAGAAACAAAAAGGATCCCTGGTTGGTGTGGCTTAGTTGTTTGGGGCGTGGCCCAAAAGGCCATAGGTTCAATTCCAGGTCAGGGCACATATCCAGGTTGCGGGTTCAATCCAGGTCAGGAGGGCATACAAGAGGGCAACCAATTGATGATATTTTGCTCTTTCTCTCTCTCCCCCTTTCTCTTTCTCTAAAAAATATTTAAAAAGTCCTCTTTCTCTAAAAAATAAAATTGTGAGGATAAAAATACTTTTTTAAAATGGAGACATTCTTACTTTTGATGGAATATTCTTTTCTTTGATTCGTTCATACTTTTCAGATGACAGGATGTGAAGAAGTGGCAAAAATTACATGTAGATGAAGTTCGTATATGAAGCTCATATAAAAAACCATCATATACATTTCTTCTGACAGCTGAAATGTTAAGTATAGAGTCCTAGTTAAAATGCATCTAATACTGTTAAGATAGTAATATTGGGTTGGCCAAAAAGTTCATTTTTTTTTCCATAAGATGGCTCCAGTAGTGTTTAGTTGTCTTTAACTTCATTCAAAACAATTTTGTTAGATTGTATTGTGACAGCTGTCATATCAGTGTGCATTAAAAAATTAAAATTGGTGAATTTTTGTGTAACCATTTTAATATTGAAGACAATACACATTTTTTGGCATACTATGCTTAATTATTTCAAGAAAGGTAAAAATGCAACTGAAATGCAAAAAAAAAGGATTTGTGCAGTGCATGGAGAAGGTGCTGTGACTTATTGAATGTGTCAAAAGTGGTTTGCGAAGCTTCGTGCCAGAGATTTTTTTGCTGGACAATGCTCCATGGTTGGGTAGACTAGTTAAAGTTGATAGTGATCAAGTCAAGAAATTAATTGAGAACAATCAATGTTCTACCACGTAGGAGATAGCTGACATACTCAAAATATCCAAATCAATAAAGTTATTAGTGAAAATGGACAATGTGTCTTTTGTGGAAAAAATGAAACAGACTTTTTTGGCCAATGCAATATTTCAGCAGAGATGGCGGGACTTTCCAAGGAAGACTGGAGCCCGGTAGGGGCAGGTTTACTTCAGGGTGTTTAACTTTTTAATGAAAGGGCAGAAGAGAAGCCCCAAACCAGGAATGGAAAATTGAAAAAGTTAAGAAGTACAATCTCTGCCATTGTTTTCCCTGTGGCTAGTTTTGTGAGTAGATGTGACAGTGCCATTTCCTTCCCTGAAAATATTGCCCTTCCCTTACCTACTGTAGAAGAAAAATAATAACTTTCCTTCTACTCTTCTAAGTTCTTCTACCTAATAATCAAATTGACGGGAGACAGATGAATAGGAAAAATAACCCAATTTATCATGTATGTACATATGCGGGTTCTGTAGGAATGTGGGGCCAGGGGACAAATCTGGTGTCTGAGGGTTACATGCCATCTTGAGCAAAGGAGAAGGGGGATTGCGGTTTCATATTCTCCTGCAAAGTGCTTCAAGGTCAATTACTTTCTAGACCTTCTTGGGTGAAGTCGGCCGCTCTCTCCATTAGATTCACTGCACAGTACTTTGTTTTCCTCTGCACTAATCACAATCTAATAACATTATTAAGTCCCTTGTCTCAGAAAATGTAGATCCTCCAACGCCCACCAGAGTATCTGGTTCATAAAATGCCTTCAAGCAATACTTTCCAAAAAGAATAAATAAATAAGGAAGAAAAAAGAAAGCATTCACGGAAGGTGAATTTAACTTGAACTAACTTTCAGTGAACTTATATGTCAGGCATAAGTCTCTGTGTATTTTACTAACACTTAGCTCATACTTTCATAGACTCAAGATTCCGGAACCCTTTAAATCCCGCACAATTGTTCTTGCCTTTTCCCCTTTCACTGCGCGTGCGCGGCAGCACTCGGTGCGCATGCGCGGTCTGGGCTGCCGGGCTGAGGTGGCGGCCGCAGCCGGCGAGGGGTGGTCCCGCGGCGCTATGGCCGAGGCCAGCGGGGAAGTCGTCGCGGTGTCCGCCTCCGGGGCTGCCAGCGGCCTCAGCAATGGGGCCGGCGGGGCCTCGGCGCAGAGCAGCAACCCGCTGTCGCGGAAGCTGCATAAGATTCTGGAGACACGGCTGGACAACGACAAGGTAGCCAGGGCTGGCAGGGTCGCAGAGGGCCCGCGGGGCGGAGCCGGGTCCCACGCCCCTCGTCCCCCGCCGAGGAGACCGGCAGCCCAGCGCGCGAGGTTGCGGCGGGCGGGGGAGACCCTGGGTATCACTGCTGTTGACCACGGTTCCGGGATCCAGGGGAGGGGCATCCGCCCCTCGGACGTGGTCGGGGTCGGAGCGGGCGGGGAGGAGAGCGGAGCGCAGCGCAGGGTAAAGGGCGGCCGCGATGGGAATGGTCGAGCATTCAGGTGGTTCCCGATCTTGGCCGTTCGCGGCAGCCCTGCAGCGAGTAACCCGGTGCAGACGCTGCAGTGCACGAGGCGGTGTGTCCTCCTGGAGTTTCAGAGCGACGATTCCTGTCCAGGGCTGGGCATGAAGCTCATTCGGTATTTGGGGGGTGGTTTCGTGGAAGCACATGGTTGGAAAATGATCTCATTGAATTTTGGCTGGAGATGAGGAAAACATTTGGAAATTGATCCCGATCACTTTCTTCTGTCGTCACTTGTTTAGGAGATGTTGGAAGCTCTCAAGGCCCTTTCAGCCTTTTTTGTTGAAAACAGTTTGCGGACTCGCAGAAATTTACGTGGAGATATTGAACGCAGGAGTTTAGCCATCAATGAAGAATTTGTAAGCATTTTCAAGGAGGTGAAGGAAGTATGTAAACTCTTCATTAAGCTTTTATTGAAAATGTGCGACGTGCCTGGCTCTGTGCTAAGTATGTTCATGAATTAGGTTGACACATTTGCTATTCATGTACCATGTTCAAGTAGAAAATTTAACTGCTTGCTCCAGAAGCATCTAAGTCTGTCTTTGGGTTAGTACAGTTTCTGAGTCTGTGACTTCTACTCATGCTGGTCCTTAGGACGTTGTAACATTTGTCCTAGGATATTCTTTAAGGAATTTTAGCTTCTTTAACATCAATGAAAGAAAACAACATTTCTCCGAATGGTTTTCCACCAGCAATATTCCCTCATTGAATAAACCTGGCAAATTCAATGACATATATACATAAGGGGTATAAATGATAGGGCTTAGTGACCAGTTAAGTTCATGTGCATTTGGGGGGCTGGAGGTGGAAACAGAACAATTTACTTACAAGCCTGTCACCCAGAAATGAGTGCTGGTAGTGTTTTATTGTATGGCTTGACCTGCGTCCTTTTGCACAAATATATGTGTTTTTCTAAAAAATGGGGAGGCATTATGTATTGTTCCCTAACACTTTTTCTTACATTATATGGATGGCTTTCCATTGTCAGTAAACACACGCACACACGTGCACATGCAATCAGTGTTAATGTTTGCGCAGACTTCTGTTGTGAGGTTGGGAAGGTTGCACACTTTCCGTCTGTTTTAGGCAACGCTGTTGACCGGACCCTCACCTACACTGTCGCACACTAACCTGATGAATTCCTCGGGTAGAGTCTTGGAATTTCTGAATAGAGCGTTATTAATGTTTTTAAAGCATTTGCCGTTTTTTGTTGTTGTACTCTCTACAAAGAAGATAGCGGTCTTTTTTTCTTTTTACATCTTTTCCAACACTAGATGTTACTGTTTTTATTCATTTCCAGTCTTAAATGTGGAGTCTTTTGTCATGTTTTGGCAAAGCAATCCATGGGCGGAAAGTCAGGATTTGGCTAAGAGAAGAGAAACTTCGTTAGCGGGGTACTTAATGGTGCTGCCTTTCTCCTCGTTAGGAACTGGAGAGCATAAACGAAGACGTTCAAGCGATGAGTAGCTGCTGTCAAGACATGACAAGCCGCCTGCAGGTGCTGTGTACTGGCTTGGTTTTAGCGCTCCCTGGTACAGAGTACACTTTCAAAGACTGTTAGCTGGGTGTGCAAAATGTATGGATGTCTGCCACACAGTGCTCGAAAGGAAGTTAGAACATAAATATCATGCTTTGTTCTCAACTATACATGCTTTATTTCTTTGGGTTAATGGTTTACGAATATTGTTAACTCCAGAAGCCTTTATATTTTGATCTTGCTGGTAGACAACTCTCTGTGTAGAATTTTGATAAGCCTTTCCTATAAATATCCCGTAAGTCCAGCAGAAATGAATTGAGGAAATATCATATTTAAAAAAATTGTGCAAGGCAAGAGAGAGAGAGGAGGTGGATCTTTAAAGCAGAGTGAGCCAAGGAAAGATAAGCACTGGAAGCGTTACTGGATTTAAAGAGCAGTGATTTCAGAAGAGTTCTGTGGGAGCTGCCGTGTTCAGCTCCATTTATCAGAAGTTTGTGATCTGCTGAATGATCTCAGTTCGAA
This sequence comes from Macrotus californicus, assembly GCA_007922815.1. Lineage (NCBI taxonomy): Eukaryota > Metazoa > Chordata > Mammalia > Chiroptera > Phyllostomidae > Macrotus > Macrotus californicus. The sequence goes on from VMDR010006184.1 coordinate 18,722, forward strand.
TCTGCTTTCTTAAAAGTACCGACTGTTGGCTGGGCGCTTAATTTGGTTGCAAGGAACACAAGTTCATAATGGTTCACTAGAGATGGGGGTGGGGCTCTGATTTTCTGAGGAGGTGGGTAAATCAGTAACACGGGACATTTCTTTGACAATCTGGACGAGGCCTCTGAGGGCCCAGAACTTGGTGGTGGTGGCTGGAGGGTTGGGGGATGTCTCTAGATGTATTTCAGTTATGACTCGGGTATTTTAGAAATGTCTGAGATCTGAAGTGTGATCTCATTTGCTATAAGCCTCAACTCCAGTAAGTATTAAGTGTTAGTTTTTTGAAGTGTCATAAAATTGAATTGTACTGATATTAGTTATGTTCATAATTTTAGGCAGCAAAGGAGCAGACTCAAGACTTAATAGTAAAAACTACTAAGCTTCAAGCAGAAAGGTAAGTTTTTCCTTGTGTAGTCACTCTTCATTAATTTGAAGATAAAGCCAAATCAAAGTTAAAATAATAAAAAGGCTGATTCAAAATTGACACAGTGTAGAAGGTCCTGAGCTGTTGTCTGAGAGTAAAGCAAACAAAACAGTAGCTGAGGAACATAAAACTTGGTACTGAGGTTAAGGGATTATTCCTTTTTTGGTATTTTTTGCTATAGAATTAAAAAATGATTGCTTTGAAAAATGTAGATATTTTGACCTGGCTGGTGTAGCTCAGTGGATTGAGCATGGGTCTGCGAACCAAGGAGTCGCTGGTTCGATTCCCAGTCAGGGCACATGCCTGGGTTGTGGGCCAGGTCCCCAGTAGGGGGCACTTGAGAGGCAACTACACATTAATGTTTCTCTTCTTCTCTTTCTCCTTTCCTTCCCCTCTAAAAATAAGTAAATAAATTAATAAATGTAGATATTTTTAGATTTTTAATAATTTTTTTTACAATGACTGTCTCTTATTTTTTAACTAATTTTCTCTGATATAATCAAAAGTTAATGGTTTCGATTCTTCTTGGAGTAGTTTACAAGTAGGCACACTAGTATTTGTTGACTGATTAAATGTGTGAGTGAAGGTGAGTACAATATGGATGTGTATATTACAGGCTCTTGTTTCCTGTTAGTTTGATTGTCTCTTTTCCTATTAAACTTAAGCCCCTTGAGAACAATGACCATTTTTTTATTCTCCTTGTGTCTCCGGTGCCTAACACGTAGATTCAATAAAGCATTTTTGAGTGGGTGAATACAGAATGTAACTATTTTAACGTCAGGAAGGGGAGATGAAGTAAAAACAGAAAAACAAGCATTGTAGTACAGCTTTTAACATGTGGGTTTCCAAGCGCAATATTAGAACATTGTGCTTGTACTCCTGTTTTCTCAAAACTATTAAATAGTTTTGGTTATTTTATTTTATTTTTTTTTAACAAGTAAGGATTTATTTTTATCTCCTAAAAAGATATCTGGAGCTTAAGGTATATAATATTGTTAAAAATAACCAAATGTAATATGATTCCAATTCAAATAAACCAACGGTGGAAAAAATGATTAAGAAAACTTGAAACTGAGCAGATAGTTGGTGATACTAGGAGATGCTGGAACTTACTGAGCAGCAGCAGCTCTTCTGTGACCATGAGGTGAAAGGTGTGACAGAAAGGCTGAGGGAGCCCCAGTGACACTGGCTTGCCGTGTTTGAACTGCCGACCTCAGCTCTGCAGCGCAGGCCATTGCATCAAAACGTGAGGCAGGATGTCAGGACTGATGTCATCCCATGGCCAGTTCCGCGTTAGGTATTTCACACGGCACAGTGTGGGGGCTGGGAGGGTGAGCGTGCGAACTCCGGAGGGCAGGGGATCAGGGACAAAAATGGGGAAAGCAACCACAGCGATGGCCTCACATTCCTGGAAAAAGGACACTTATGCAACTGTAATCGAAAAATAAAAAAGATAAAAAACTTCAAAGGACACTTCTGTTCTTAATAAGATTAAACATTATAAAATATGAGCCACACCTTGAATTTTTGCCATTTTTTTAAACCTTAAATATTTTTTTCAATCACAGTTGGCATACATTATTATTATATTAGTTTCAGGTGTACACCCAGGTGATCATTAGACATTATGTAACGTACTAAGTGATTATACCAATAAAATCCTCACTCTGACAGCACTCACGGTTACTAGAATATCACTGGCTGTGTTCCCTGTGCTGCACTTTGCGTCCCCGTGACTATTCTGTAACTACCGGTCTGTACTTGGTCCCCTCACCCTTCTCACCCAGCCCCCCAGCCCCCTCCCATCTGGCAGCCATCAAAACATTCTCTGTGAGTCTGTTTCTGTTCTGATTGTTTGTTTACTTTGTTTTATAGATTCCGTTGTTGGGAGGTTTATGTTTATTGCCATTTTATTGATCATATTTTTGATCTTTTTTCCCTTTCATATAATACTGGTTTGGTGATGATGAACTCATTTAGTTTCTTGTCTGGGAAGCTCTTCATCTGTCACCATCCTGGCCATCCTCCAGCCGCCGTCACTCCGGCCTTTCCTGCCTGTCCTTGCTCTTGTGTTGCCACCCCTGTGTGACCTTCAGAGCTTTGACATGAGCTTCCAAGAAGAGGCCGCTGAGGCCAGCGTGCCTCTGCTTCCCTGTGAGAGTTTCTGGAATTTATTTCCCTTTGCCTTTCTTCTCTCCCATCTAGAAGGGGCTCCTGGAACTGGACACCAGATGCCAACTGAACAGTCCACCCCAGGATGCCATGGGACAAGGGCCCCTGACCCCTGGCCTGCCCTCTCTCCTTTGAGCTTCATGCCTGGCTAGAGACATGTCCCCGGATGCACTCAGATTTGCTCTCAGCCCCTATTTATTTGACAGAAACCCAGTTAATACACTAACGTGAAATAAAAGAGTTTCGAAAGGAGCATTAACAAAACCTGTTACGTTGACTTTTTGTCATCAGCACGGTGATGGTCAGGGATATGTGCTGTTTAAATCGGGATAGACTTCAGTGGTGGTTTGTGTTATCATTTGATAGAAACAGAGCATTACTGCCACCTGGAGGAATTGTCCTTTTCGGTTTTATGTTATTCTGCAGGACATTTGACTTCGTGGATTTAAAACCGCACAACCCGAGAGTACAGACAAAACAAAGATGACAGATACGTTGTATTGTCTCTACAAACGGTGTCAATACTTAGCTTTGTTCAGTCTCTTCCGGGTGTTATTAGACTTAGAACATCGCTGCCTTGTGAATGCTGCTGGTGAGACACTTACAACTGTATCTCCGTCTCTGCCAGTCTGTGCTCCGGAAGCCGGGGCTGGAGAGGGTCCGCAGGCAGCTTGCAGTGCTCACCAGCCCGCAGAGGGTCGCCCCACTCGGCCTGCAGGTCCTCCTCACAGGTTGCGTTGCTGTTCGACTAGAGCGTGCTTTTTCCTAATTTACAGGGCGTCCCAATAGGTCGCATTCAGTTAGTATGTTTTAAAAGACTTTTTTATTACCACAGTATGCAGAAAAAGCCGGGAAGACACACTGGAGAAGTGACTTTATAGATTTATGAGGAATTAGAAAATGAGTTCTTGACTTCTCTCTCTAACCTAAAATAAAAGCAAAACAAAAAACAGTAGACCTGATACTTGGTGGTTATGTACTTCATGTGAAAACTTGGTGCCTGAGAAGAAACTAGCTGAAAACGGGCATATTTCTGTCCAGGACGACAACCTTGTTTTCACACGGCGAGCTGTTCAGGTGCCTGTAAGTGGCTGAGAGCTTGTGATGTAGGGACCGTTTGTGAACAGACTCCCTCATAGTTAGTGTCTGCCCTCACTGTGTGCAAGGCCCTGGGGTGGAGCGGTGTCAGCCAGCCTTATCACCTGCGTACCTGGGGGGCTCCCGGGGTTGGAGGCAGAAGTGAGACTCTCGAAGATGTTGAGACTCTGTCACACCTTTACTTTAAAGTTGGAATGTCAGAGACAGAATTGTTTTAAAGCTATGCAGATGCACAGTGTGTGTGATTTTTATTGCTTATTTCTGTCATTGTTGTAGCCAAAGATTGGAAATAAGAGCACAGGTTGCCGATGCTTTCTTAGCCAAGTTCCAGCTCACTTCTGGTGAAATGAGTCTTCTCCGAGGTGCAAGAGACGGACCCATCACTGAGGTATCGTGCTTTGTTGCAGCCCTTTAAAGTGCAGCAGTTACGGGTGCTGCAGAGGAGAATAAAACCCTTTATTTTACCATCGAAAAAAACGAAAATATTTTTGACTTTGGAAATTAAGATGCATATTTTAAATTATTTTAATGTTTTATTTTTTTCAAAGCAGTCTGTTTACTTTTTAAAAAGAAGCCTGAGTACGAGGCCTACAAAGAAAACCCGCATCGCCCCTTCCGCTCCTGCCATCTCTCTCTGCGTCCCTTGTCAGCCTTTGTTAGCCGTTGTCAACCCTGTTAATTGCTGCTTTTGTAAATTCTGCATTTTACATCTATAGTTAAACAGAATAAACTTTTAATGCAGTGGGAATGGAAAGGCAGTGAGTTACCCAAGCCAACACATTTAAAGATTGCTATTAGTTTTTTTCTGTTTTTTTTTTTTTTTACTTTTTAAAAATTGCTCTTCAATTACAGTTGTCCCATTCGCCCCCCACCCCCCCACCTTGCTCTCCCCACTGTTAGTTATTTCCACTAAATTGAGTGCTTTTCTCCTCTTGTCCTGGGGACGGGGGCTGTATAGGATGTTAAATCAATTATAAAAAATCAACTCTATGTTCTTCCATTAAAAAACACACTTTAATTTTCTGTGTTAACTATTCTCTATTGATTTCCTATCATGGAATATGAGGGCTTGGCCCCACTAGTCCCCTCTGTTACACCCCGCCCCGCTGTCCAGTGACGTGGCATTTTCTGTGTGCAGGATGGTGACATAACTGATTACATGTCCTTCATTTACACCTTCTTGTCCTGAAATTAGAAATTCCTTATTTTTTCATCTAATTAATTTTTAGCCTACACCATTCTCTCCAAACTGACACAACTGTAAAACCTCTCAAAATGCTGAAAAAGGGGGAAACATTTTGTTTCTTTATTTTTTACTTGAAAGATGTTCAGTTTTTCCAGGAAGGAATCTCTCCTTCTGCCTGGGAGGAGCTATAAACCCCCACCTGCTGGGGCGGGGCCTCCGCAGTGGCTGTGACAGCTGTGGCTGTCATCCCGTGTCTGGGCTGGAATGTAACCTGCACCTGCACCTGCACCTGCGTGGATGGGGGAGGGGGGAGGATGGGTAGGGGCCTCACCAGTATTCGCTGCCCTTGTCTTTTGAGGAACTTCCCACATTTCAAATATTCGACATCTTGCCTTTTCTCCACTTGGTGGAGATAATAAACAGTATTAGAGGAGATGTTTTTGTTTACATTTTATTCATCAAAGAAAAATGGCACATTCATTACTTTCAGGTTTAGAACACTACTTGGCGATCTGGGAAGCACGGCTCCAGGTAGGTTTTCCTAAAGTGAAAATACCTGGAGTCCAGCACCTGTCAGCTCCTGCATATTTAATGAGCATGTTTTGTGCACCCAGCTTTGCATCTGCTCTTGGGTGTGAGGGCGACGAAAGGTAGATAAAAGATATGCAAAGCATCCCCTTTATTGATGGGACTGCCGTGCTTCATTAAAGGCACAGATGTATAATACATAGCATATTTTTCTTTAATTCGTGATCTTTAGATGTGTGTTTCTCCCACACTAGACTGCACTTCCTAAGGACAGGGATTTTTTAAATTTAAATTTTGTGTCCTGGCAGCTAGCACACAATTTGGCATATAGTAGAAGTTGAACTAATACACGTTTTAAAATTTGAATCGATATATTACACTTTATATACAAACTTAGAGAAAGTTGAGAACAGCACAGGAAGGATCAGAGTAGGTGAAAGTATTTTTCCTTTGTGGTAATACTTCATTTTAAGGTAACTTTACCTGAAAACATGGACATTTTAAAGTTGCGTTCTTACTTTTAAAGGATTTTTTCAAGGCGTTGGGAAGAGTGAAACAGATCCACAACGATGTCAAAGTTCTCCTGCGCACAAACCAGCAGACGGCAGGGTGAGTGACCATTCCAGCTCGTAACTGCCTTGCCCCTTAGGTTTCCAAAATTTGAAAATGTTCTGGGTTCTTTCTGAAAGGTTTAATCTTTATGTGTCTTTGGGTAAGGAGGGAGTGATAGCCGTGTGTGCTTAGAGTACAACAGCCATTGGACAACCGAGTGGCAGCAATAAAATCCGACATTTGTTTCATTATAAAAAGTGGAAAAGTCATTTTATAGAAGGACAAGCAGCTAGCACGATGTGTCCACATCCTTCTGCAGTCAAACGAAACCACTGGGTTCTGAGATGCGGGCTGTTGGCTACGAGTTTAAACGACAGTACGTTTTTCTGTGCTTGCTCCGCAGTTTAGAGATCATGGAGCAGATGGCCTTGCTTCAGGAGACAGCCTATGAAAGGCTCTATCGCTGGGCTCAGAGTAAGTGGCATCTTTCAGGTGCTCCCGATCTGTGGATGTCAGTGCTAGAGCTTTTTGTCTTACTTGGTCTTTATTTCATGTAATATTTTGATTTTAGTTATCAAAATGTATTTTCAGCCCGGGCTGGTGTGGCTCAGAGGACTGAGGGCCAGCCTGTGAACTCAAAGGTCGCCGGTTCGGCTGGGTTGCAGCCCAGGACCCCGGTGGGGGGTTTTTGAGAGGCATCTGATCTGTGTGTCTCTCAAACATTCATGTTTCTCTCCCTCGCTTTCTCCCTTCCTTTCCTTCTTTCTAAAAATAAGTAAATAAAATCTTTAAAAAAAAGTATTTTTAAAAAGAAAAACTTTACCTTTGAACACACTGTGTTTATGTTTGTATTATGAACATCCTAATACCAGTCGAGCAATATGTTAAGGATGGATATTAAAGAAATAAATCAGTATTTCTAGGTTATCTTACCTAATCTAGATTAGATTATTTTAAAGTTGATTAGCCATCTCTTGTTATTTACATTTATTTTAAGTGGCGAAATAATTTTTTACTATCAGAGAAACAAACTACCACAGACTGAGTGGCATAAGTAAACCACACCAGTTTATGCTCTTGCCGTGCAGTGGGTGAGAAACCAGACGGATTCTCACCCACTGACTCTTGGCTCGGCTCCCCCGCTGCGGGAGGCCCTGAGGAGTGACCTGTCTCCTCCCTTACTTGGAGTGTCGGCTTGGTTAGCCCCTTGAGCCTGCAGGTCGAGCATGCCTCCTGGCTGCCTCGGAGGGCTTGCCCCCGGCTTCGGAGGCTGCCTGCATTCCTAGGCTTGCGGCCTCTTCCTCCGTCTTTACAGCCAGCACTGGAGGGTGGGGTCACTCTCTCACTTTGGATCTCTCCTGACTCTCCTTCCATCCGTCTCTCTGAGTCAGTCTTCCGCCAGCCTCTGCCACTTTTAAGTCCTGTGTGATCACCTTGGACCCACCTGGGTAATCTGGGAAAGTTGCCCTATTGTAAGGTCTGTCCCCTTAGTTCCGTCTGCAAAGTCTCTTTGCCATGGAAGGCAATCCACTCACAGGTTCCAGGGACTAAGGATCTTTGGCGGGCCCTTGCTTTGCACACCACACGTGGTTTTTGAGCTTTAGTTTTGTTTCAGAGTGTTTCAGTAAGTTCCCAGATTTGCCTGTTAGAACCAAAGGAACAGGAGCACAGATACCTTCGCAGGTGTTACCAGCTGACTGTTGGGAGGAGGTGGGATCCAGCCAGCCAGCGATGTCCGCACCACGCTGTGCACACCTGTTTGGTCAGACCACTTGCTCTTTGCCTCCAGAATGTGCTGTTTTTTCTGCCTCTCTTGCGTGCACTCTATTCCTACTGGGAATGTCGTCTCTGTCTCTGTTTACATGCATGTCCTCGGTCTTCAAAGCTGAGCTTAGGTGCTGTATTTCCTGGGCACTCTCCCTGACTACATTGAATTACAGTGACTTTCCCCCTCTCAGAGCACTAACTGTTGGGAATATTTATTTGGCACGCAGTGAGTTACTGCTCTATCATTGCCCTTTCTATACGTTTATTTTTGCCCTCTGGTTAGAGTTCTTTCTCAAAGGCAAGGCCACCGCCTCAGATTTCTTTGTGCTCCCATGACCTCTGATCTAGTGGTTCCAAACCGTGGGCCTTTGACGCCCAGGAACTGGAAGGTGCCCCGGTTTTCACAGATGCGTATCTGTGGCAGTGTGTATGCATGCTGAGAATTCAGTGCGAGTGTGAGGTCCTCACGTACCAAAGGCTGGGGGGTTCTTGAACAAGCGTGAAGTTCTTTGAACATAGTGGACTCTTAATAAGCATAGTAAAATAAAGAAAATTTGGTGCAGGGATTTTTAAAAGTTTAAAATCCAAACTTTTAAAATCCTAACCTTACTGCCATGTACGAGTTGCCGTGCTCACATTTCCAGTGTGCTGCGCACAAATTACTCCCGAGGGAAGCAGCTGGTGGTGTGTTTTCGGTGCTCCCCCCTACCTCAGACATCCCCGCATGCACAGCCGCGTTCAGTGGATATTTTCTCATCGATTGGTTTTTCTAGAAATGCCGTTTTTTAAAAATAATAACAAAATAGAAGTTCGGGGTATGCCAGACAACGTATGTGGTCCTTTGAAGTTACGTAAATACATAAGCTTAAAATTTTTAGTTTGGTTGACAGCAGAGACCATTCCTTGGTAGACATATTCTCTAGGCTTTCCCAGGCGGTTATTTAATGCGGTATTTGCTGTAGAAGGTGGGCTGTGGGTGTGCAGCAGACCTGGTGAAGTCCTACCTTGGGTTTCGCAGGTTCTAACGTCCGTTATTTCTCAGGTGAATGCAGAGCCCTGACGCAGGAGTCGTGCGACATCTGTCCAGTGTTGGCGCAGGCGATGGAAGCCCTCCAGGACAGGCCTATCCTGTACAAGTTGGTGACTTTTCCTGATTACAAAAGAAAAGCCCTGATTTACTTTGAAAATTTACATGAGCTTTTGGTATTATTAAATGCAGCAGTTTGAGCGATGTTTCTAATAACTCACAGGGATATTTTATCTCATATTGTGTGCATGTGTCAAGGCTAGCATGAGTTTATTGGCCTAGTCTATGCTAAAGGACAGAAGGGCCGACCAGGGTGTCGCCGTACGTAGACTGCCCCATTTACTGAGGTCGAGGTTGAGGGCGTTTCCCCGGTCTGCCATCTCATTCACTGCCTTGGAGTTGTGAGTAAGACTGCTGTAGCCACACTGCCCTGGAGAGACTGAGGGCCAATGGAGGACTGAGAGATGAAAAGTGTTTCACTCGTGGTAACAGGGTTCCAGAAAAGCATGGGTGCAGGCCTTTGACCCTGTAAGCTATGCTAGCCCAGAGCCGTGTGATGATGCTTCGAACGGGAGTCTGTGCATTGTTAACTCACCGATTTTCGTAAGTGTGGCATTGCCCACGCGTTCATAGTTGTTCACACGGTTAATCACAAGGTTTTTTAAAGAAAATGCCATTGTGTGTTTTGGACATTTGAAAAGGTCAGCTGACCTGTTCCATGTAAATATATTTTCACTAAATTTGGATTTTGATCCACACGTGGAGAGGAGCCATGCTGCGCAGTGGCTGGGAAGGTGGGCTCTTGAGTTGGCGTTTTTGACAGGCCTGTGCAGCGTTATAAGCTGCCGTTTCCTTGGCTGTAAAATGAGGATAGAAACGGCCTATATTCCAGGGTCCTTGTGAGAAGTCAGTTAGATTTCCCTCATAAGGTGCTAGCATAATGCTTTGCTCATCACTAAATATCAGCTGTTATTTCTGTTTTGAAAAGAGCTTAACTGGAAAGCTTGAAAGGCAGGGGCGGGTCATAACCAGGAGGAGAGAAGGGCAGGCCGGTGGGGGGCAGCAGGTGGGGGGGACGGTTTCCAGACCAGGTACCGCGAGGTGAGTGCCAAAGAAGGAAACTCGACCTTTCGATAAGTACTCGTGTATTTTCAAAGTGGTAGATTCTTTAAATTTACAGGCAAAAACTTAGTGCATCGTGTCAACCACCAGATGGCATTGCATGAACTTAATTGGCGTGAGATGTAACGGACTCGCCGTCGCCGTGCATGAGGAAAGTGTCAGTTGTGGAGGTCCTTCGGGAGGCGGCCGTGCTCAGTTGCTGTTAGGTAGTGCATAACCGGCGTGCCAGTGCACGATTGACTTCTGATAAATCAAGGGTAGGAATTTCTTTACAAAGAAATTTATTATACGTGGAAATGAAGAAAATCGATGTTGTCTTCTTTCCTTTGGTAAACCCTCAGAATATAAATTATTAAAGAATGTAGTAGGTACAGTATTGCATTTCTTAGGCTTTTACACTGTTATTTTTAAATTTATTTTGAGCAAACTTTTCATCTTTTAATTTGCCTTTTGACCAGAATTTTTCTTTTTTTTTTTTCTACTATGGCTAGATAAAATAAAAATGGGGGTTTTAAATGAGAATTTTACTAGAGATATTTTAGAATATTTACATAGTTTTGCTTCACCTTTGTAAATGTAGCATTTTGAATTGTTGACCTTTGTTGGGGAAGAATCTGTTTTTGCTCAGAAAGTTTTCTTCTGTCTCTGGGGAGATGTTTCCTGTCTGGAGATATCATTGAACATTTATTGTAGCTCACACCGTTCTTGCTTCAAATCGTGCCTGTTGTGATAGTAAGATGAATGTTAGTATTCATTGGTGTTTCCCAGTATTATACAGATGAGATTCCACTCTTTGGCAGGTGGCTTCCAGTACAGCTGTTGGTCGCAGCGAATAGTCCTGGACATAGAAGTTGCACCGGGTCTGTTTATTGTTGTCTGTTGGATCCTGAGAGTGAGGATGGGTTTTCTATATTTAAATAGCTGGAAGTCTGTGAATTTTGAAAAAGTTGGAAGTTTGTGGATTTTGTTTTGTGACAAGTAATCGTTTAACCAAAAGTCATTTCTTAGAATTGGTGAAGAAATGCAGTGTTCACACTAAAACATTTAGGATTTAAGAGCGTGAGGGAGAAAGTGGAATAAGAAATCGTTTTGCTTGTCATTTGCTTTACAAAACAGAAAGTGAACGCAAGGCAGTTGTGCAGTGTGAGAAAACCAGGCTTAGTACGTATGGCCTTCATATTGACATACGGCCAGCAGGTCACCGCGGGAGCGGCAGGGTCGTTCCCGTTTAACCAGGACCAGACTCGGAGAGCCACGGTCTGGTCACTGCCGAATGGTCTCCTAAATAGGTTCAGATCCCTAAAAAATTGTGGTTACTGACCACTTCGCTTTTATTTACAAGTGTTCTCTCTTCCAGCTTGTGTTATAAAAAATGCGTTTCATTAAATCAGCAGCATGACAAGCAGGCTTTGTAGCCTAAGAAATGAACTCTCTGAAACCCTTTGAGAAATTCTGGTAACTTTAGATGCACAGTAACAAAATAATTGTTAATATTTAGTCTCTCAGCATACAGTTTAGGGATTTATAAGTTACTGCGTCTAGAATCTGTTGCCATTGGGCTGGGGAAAAAAAAATGTTTGTTTTCCTGTGTACTTTTAAAATAAAAGGAACTTTCAGCTGGGTGATGGGTTTAAGGAGCAGTGCGGTAATGGGAGACAAAGGTGATTTCAGTTGAAGAAATGGGCACCTGAGACCACTCCAGGTCACCCTGTAATTTTACCCCAAATTGTTTGATCTGCCAGCCTAAAGTCTCCCTTCTCTAAAAATTCTCTCCCCTCAGAAACTCTCCCTTCCTTTTTAAGTACAGCTGGTGACATGTAAACGTGTGTGCAAGGTCTTTGCGGTGTCCACCTGGGTGGGTGTTCAGTAAGTTTAAGAAGCACATGTAATGCCGGAGTCAAAGTGAGCAGGTTTCCATGGTGAGCTGGGGTAGTGTGTGTGTAAAGGGGCGGTTTTGTGCAGAAGAGCAGGCTTGTGTGTGGGCTGCAGAGCTGTACTGGGCCCTGGGGGCTAGCCGGCACGGACAGCGGAGTGGCGTGTTCTGGCCCGGGGGGCCACGAGGCCTGGACAGCCCACGAGCTCTGCCCAGTGCCGCTGGGGTTTTGTGTGTGTGTGTGCTTTATTGCCACTGCCCCTGTGATTGATCCCAGATCCCGGCATCCTTCGTACGAGGAGTGAAAACACGTGCCTGCAGATTGAATTTTCCTTGTGATGAATTACGGTTTCCTATTTTGTGGTGTTGTTCACAAACAGTACTGCTAGAGAGAGTTGCAGACAGACGCTTTAGATGTCTTGCTTATCTTAGAAACTGCGTGAATAGTTTGATGCAACCACTGGGGAGACAGCCAGCTGTTCTCCCTGTGACTTGCTCCCTCAGGTACACCTTGGATGAGTTTGGAACGGCCAGAAGAAGCACGGTCGTCCGTGGGTTCATCGACGCTCTGACGAGAGGGGGCCCGGGAGGCACACCCAGACCCATCGAAATGCATTCCCACGACCCTTTAAGGTACAGTCGTGGGACAGCACCGGAGTGCTTGATGGTTTCTGCAAGGAAAGCTTTGCTGATGCGTGCTTTTCTCCACTAGATACACAGGAGATATGTTGGCTTGGCTCCATCAGGCCACTGCATCTGAAAAAGAACACCTCGAAGCTCTGTTAAAGCACGTGACCACACAAGGTGGGTCCCCAAGTGTTGGTGCTGACGCCTAAGCACAGACGACGGTACAGACGTGTCTGCTTCTGTGCTGCCCTTGACCCCGTCCCGGAGGCAGCTTCTCACACCTGCGAGGCGCAGTGAGCACCCTGCTGGTCTCCCTCTGCCAGTGTCCCCTGTTTCTGCTGGTAAACTGGCTCTCCACCCCTTTCACCCTGTCACACAAGCGTTCACACTTTGATGGTGGCCCCTCATGACCTTCTGCATCAAGCCTGGACTCCTCTGTGTCACACACAGGATGCCACCCTCGCGCACTGTCTCCGGTCCTCCTTGGCCCTCACTGTAAAGGCGACAGGCGTTGTCACCTTCACTTCAGCGGGGAGGGGACAGACTGCATGGCTTGCTTACAGTCATTGCACTGCTGGTTCTTTCATTTGCACTGCCCACCCCCCTTTTCATGGTCTTGTGACAGTTTGAAAGTGGTTTTGAATAATTACCTGTGTACTAACTACTTGCAATTTCAGCTTCCGTTTCAAGGAAGAAAAAGGACTGTTTTTTAGTTACTTATGCTTTTGTTCACAGAACTTCAGACCTTCTTTGTTGTGACTACTTTGAGTGCTGTGGAAGGAGACTTACAGATAGTGAAGATGTTCTGGGGTTTTTTCATTTTTTTTTTAAAGATTTTATTTATTGACTCTTAGGGGGGGGGGGGGAGAAAGAGAGGGAGAGAAACATCAATGTGTGGTTGCCTCTTGCACGTCCCTCAGCCGGGAACCTGGCCTGCAACCCAGGCATGTGCCCTGACCGGGAATTGAACTGGGGATCTTTCGGTTCACAGTACGACGCCCATTCCAGTGAGCCACCCCACTCGGGGCAAGATGTCCTGTTTGTGATAGGAAGTGAAAAGAAGCATGGTAACTGGTGTCATTTCGGTTTTCACATAGCGTGCTCCCCTTCCTTCCGGCTCAGCACGAGATCTGCAGGGGAGGCTGGGCATGAATTGGTGGCAAGACCTCACCTCCCCGTTTTGAGCTCCTTGGTGCCAGGGTTAGACCAGCAGCATCCCTGTTAGACTGACGCAGAGCCCGTGCTTTTTAAAGTTGCTTTCTGTGTTCCCCATTGCCCAGTGTAAGGGGACGTATTTCTTGAAAGCTGTTTTGGTGAGGTTAGTGTGAGAGGTAGCGTTAGGTGGTGGGAGGAAGATGTGCCGCAGTTAGACGACATAGGTCATCCCGTGGGTGTAGCTGACTCGTGAGACTTGGCTTCACCATCTGTAAAAACCAGGTGGGTTAGGCCCTGGCTGGGCACCTCGATTGGTTAGCGCGTTGCCCCAGATACGCCGAGGTTGCGGGTTTGATCCGGGGTCGGGGCACGTACGAGAATCAACCAGTGAATGCATAATTAAGTGGCACGACAAATCGGTGTTTCCCTCTCTGCCTCTTCATCTCTCCCCGCCTCTCTCTCTAAATATTAATAAGTAAAGAAAGAAGGTGGCTCTGAGCAGTAAATGTCAGCTGTCCAGTGCAGAGCTTGACAAGCAGTATCTAGGAAATGTCAGCTTTTCCAGGAGCTCACCGTGGTGCTCATCTGTGCCCCTCACTGCCTAGAAGGAGGTGTTTGTAGAGCAAAAGCCAACACATCGTCACGTCTCTACCTCCGTTAATGTATTTTGTAGTCTTTTCCTGTGACTCATGTATTTACTTTTTCACAGAGAAATAGTGTTCACTTTGTTAATCAACAGTCAAATGAATTAACATGGCCCCAGACTCAGATATTTCCGTAATTAGTAATGTCCTAAGAGATACTGAACTTAACAACATATGAATAAGTTTATTTTAAATGTTTGTTATTGGTGGCAGTAATCATATGCATTGTTTTTTTTACATCGATAAACTGATTTTTTTAACTGTTCAATCACAGCTGTCCCCATTTTTCCTCCGTGACTCTCCCCTACCCTGCCCAGCCCCCCACCTCCCACCTGCAGTTCCCCTCTCCCCATCATGTGCATTATTGTTTGCTAGCTTTGTGTCTGTGAAGCAAAGTGAGCTATGGAAAGAATCTTTCAGTGATGGGATAACTAATTGTAGGTGTTGAAGAAAATATTCAAGAAGTCGTTGGGCACATCACTGAGGGCGTGTGCAGGCCTCTGAAGGTAAAATACTTTGGGTTTTTATATGTTATGTGGTATCGGGTTAAATTATGGCCTTAGTGTGAGTTTAAACACACTGATAACAGCTTGAATTAAAGCTGTAATTTTGTCAAATTAACACATTAGTGTAGGATAATAAGATACATTTAAAAATAATTATTGTCAATTTTCTAAGAAAGAAAATTTGAAGCATTCTCAGTTTGCATATATTACCTATTATGTTTCCCATAGTAATTTGTCAGTCAGCTGAGAAAAAATATGTTACATTGAAATAACTAATCTCTGAACCCAGATTTACTGACATATTCCATTTACTTTATTGCTTCAAGTATAGTGAATTTTATTATAGCAATAAATAATGATTAATCCGAGGATAGCACATATGTGTTATCAATACTGTTTATAGTACAGGGAACAGAACTTGAAGTCAAAATTAGAATTCCCACTTTGCAAATTAGCTTGTTCAAATTGCCTATGCCCCTTGTACCTTAATTTGCTCACGTCGCACCTGTGTAGAAAAATACCTGCCAGCCAGGGTTTCGGGGACCGACTGAGAAGACTGTGCAGGTGAGGCACACCTGGTCCCCGGCATCGACTGGGTGATGTGATTAGTTAATTAGTGATATAATTTAAGTCCCTATTGAAGCCTTGGCATTAGAAAGAAATGATAGTATGAACATTTTCGTTTTTACATTCAAGTGCTCTTTATGATTTATAATATTGTGGTATATTATCTGGACTAATTTATACCAACAGATACATCAGTTTCATAAACTTGTTAATGTGGAGGTCATTTAATTTCTATAATGTAAGAACTTTTGGTATGTTCATACATATGTTTATAAAATCTTATTATAGGAGATCCCATTTGTTGGCATTATGACACATTCAAAAATCGAAGTACAGAGAAACTTCAGCTTTGGGAAGCGTTTATTAAACATCGGCTGCGTATGGACTGGTCAGCCAGAGGGTGCAGAGATGTAGAAGTAGCGGAAAACGGCCCTCTGTCCAGAAGCTAGTTAGGAAATAAGATACAGTGTGAGCAGCAGCTTAAGAGCAGGCATGGTGTCATATGTAAATAAGCACATCTCCGTGTGCTCTGGATTCTGTTCATTAATTAGGGAATGTAAAGTAAGGGAACGATTAGTGAGGGATGGAATTTAATTAGGAAAGATTCCCAGTAGTTAATCTTGAGACAGATCAAGTTAGTTAGTTTTGAACTAGATCTGATAAAGCCCTGGTTAGTCTTATAATTAGACAAATATGTTGGTGCTAATTTAAGATTTATCTGCTTTTCTATTCTCTAGTTAATATAAAAAGAAACTGGGTATAATAGTTTAAAGATAAAAGTTCTTTCATCCCTTCCCGAGTATTTGGTGAGAGAGCAGTACCTTTGCCCTGAGAATCTGTTTTTAGAGGTGAACAATTTCTTTGCAATTTAGTGCTGAGCTAAATTCCATTGTTTACAGGTGAAAAGCCTCAAAATGCTCTCAGTATTGTTTTGATTATTCCTGGTAACAACTGCCTGGAGCCTAGTTCTGTAGGTCATGGGTAATTTTCTGGACAGTGTATCTGTAGTAAAGTGTTTTTGTTACTTTACCATCCCCTATGATTTCATGTTCAGAAATCCTGTGTTTAGAAGGAATTTTGGAATTTCTGCAGTAATAAAATGCTATCTTTTTTTAATGCTTCTCATGACACATGCTTATGGTTAGTGAAGAAAAGTTTTGCTTTTAAGAAGTATTAATATTTTTCTCACGTGTTTGAATAGGTTCGGATTGAACAAGTAGTAGTCGCTGAACCTGGGGCGGTTTTATTATATAAAATTTCTAACCTCCTGAAATTTTACCATCACACAATCAGGTGAGCAGAGTGGTGAAATGTGCTTGTGAAACCCCGCGATGCCTTGTTTTGGTGAGGATGGTGTGAGACGGGTGTGTGTTTGCTTTTGGCTGACTGAGTGTGACCCATGGAGCCCCCGCAGCCGTGACTGAACCGTCAGGCTTGCTGTTTGCCATTCTGTGTGCCGCTCCGTGAGGCCCACCCTTCCCCTTCACCGTTTTTCCGCACACAGACCAGACCGCCGCACCCGCACACGGGCGCACACAGTGGGCACGGCCGTGTGAGTCTCTAGCGCACTAGTAAAAGGGATCCACAGCACCCAGAGCAGCGAGGCATTATGCTCAGAATAGGGCGTAGTGAGAGAAACAGCTTAGGCTGGATGTAGATGACATAAATTCTTTTTTATCACTCGGTTTTCTATTAGTGACAAAACAGAGCCATAGTTTTATCTGCTCTAAATAAAGCTGTGTTAGCATCTCTAAATAAAAGCTGCTTTAATGTCTCTAAATAAAATCTCCTTTATCTGATTAGGAGCCCCTTGCCTTATTTAAAATTTAAATTTTGACTCTAAAATTTGCATTCATTTCGCCTTGCATATATCTGCTGATGGTATATGTTTGAGCTTTATTATAAATGTCACCGTAAGGAAAAGGACTCATGGACAACAGCGTGGGACTGCTGGGGGGAGGGTGACTGGAGGAGACTAAATGGCAATGGAAAAAATACAGTGGGGACAAATCAAAAAGACTATGTTATAAGTGTAGTTGCATTAAAACAATGCCCTTTCGAGCTTTATTTTTGGTAGTGTCCACATTAGCCTATTAAAAATGATTTACAAATCACTTTATCTGGGGTGGCAGTATCCGGAACAGAATGCCAGTTGCTAAAATCCAAGAGGGTTACTGGAGCTAACAGATGTGGGAGAGGCGCAGGGACCACCAGCTGGCCGAGCACCAACAGACGGTGGCAGCGATGCCCCCTGCCTTCCAGTGGCTGACGCTCGCCTCCCAGGCGTCTCAGCCAGCAGGTCACTTCTACCGGAAGTGTGCCGAAAGGTCGCTGGTTTGATTCCCAGTCAGGCACGTGACTAGGTTGCAGGTTTGGTCTCTGGTCAGGGCATGTACCAGAGGCAACAGATCGATGTTTCTCTCTCTTCATCCTCTCTCCCTAAAACTCAGTAAACATGTCATTGGGTGCAGATCTTTTTTAAAAAGTGATTTTTACAAATATAAATGAACAAAAATGACTTAAAAAGAAGTGGAAAACTCATGGACATGGGCAGTGGAGTAATTGTTTTCAATTCGATCGTCTGTATAAAAGTTTTTATTTAAATCTAGATCTTTCTTGAGAATTCTTCTCAAAGAACTGAATTGCTTTAGACTGTTTTGCAACCTGAAATACTCTTTGCTTTTAGTGGCATTGTTGGAAACAGCGCATCCGCCTTGTTGACCACCATTGAGGAAATGCATTTGCTAAGCAAAAAAATATTCTTCAATAGTTTGAGTCTTCATGCAAGCAAATTAATGGACAAGGTATGTTTGAAAGTGCATTTCTTAAACTGTGTGAATGTATGTCTTTCACAGTCAATATTTTGCTTTTTTGTACGAGTAACGGTTTTTACCTGCCCCACACGATGTTCTCAGTTCTTCCTACGAAAACAGAATGCATTTCGAGATGGCTGCCTGGATCTAGGTGAATAGTCTGTATTCCTGGAGCAGTGTGACGTTGAGTCATAAGTGGAGATAGAATCTCAAGCCCCACTTTCACCGCCGTTTTCCTATCACAAAAATTTGTAACTGAGTCAGACGTACTATATTTAGGTCGGGGTTGAAATGACACACAGATTGGAACTCTTGGTAAATGCATTTTCTAAGCGGCTTGCTTGTATTTTTATTCTCTGATGATCCAGCTTTGTCCTTACCAAACTTATGCTCTTTTGAGTTAAATACTATAAGTAATTATGAAAACAAACAAGATAACAACCTCTCCCCGAAGGAATAAAGCCAAATAAACAACAACAGAAGCTGAAAGAAGCCTACGAGACCTAATCTTTTCAGCTGAGCAGTGTGTTGCGGCAGGACCAGAAGAGAGGGGTTTATGATGATCAAATCCTTCCTTATTTTCATTTAATTATTTTTTTGTTCTTTTAAAAAACAACTTTGCCATAACACATCCCACATAATTTTTAAGGACTCATGTTTTTAAAGGGTGCCTCTGAGTCCCTACGCTGGTTTCTCCTTCTTCCCTTTAGTCACAGGGTTGTGTGCGTAGCTGCGCATGTCAGGTGCTGGTGGGTCGGAGGATGTGGGACAGACCGGTGGGTGGGAGGGTGTGGGGCAGACCGGTGGGTGGGAGGGTGTGGGGCAGACCGGTGGGTGGGAGGATGTGGGGCAGACCGGTGGGTGGGAGGGTGTGGGACAGACCATGGCAACCCAGTCCTGAGCCCCAGGCCAGTTTCTACATTGTCACCGCAGAGAGCCTGAGGGGCCGTTTCCCTTCTGGCCCCCATACCTAACTCAGATCCTTCTGGGGAGACAACATGAACGTGTAGAGCTGAGGTGTTTATCTTACATTTTTTCCTGCTTTGTGTGTTCTTTTGGCACAAGAAGTGCACTAACAGTCACTCAATTCTGGTTATGTACACCTGTTTATAGGCATTTGTGTACATAGTAAAACTCAGTGGGAAAATGTAAGCAGTGGATAACTATAACTATACCCTGTTGTAGGTCGAACTCCCCCCGCCTGATCTTGGGCCAAGTTCTGCGTTAAATCAGACGCTCACGTTGTTGCGTGAGGTTCTGGCATCGCATGATTCTTCAGTCGTGCCTTTGGATGCCCGCCAAGCTGACTTTGTGCAGGTAGGTTGTAAATGTGTTTTCAGTGGTTGCTTAGTGCTCCTCGGGGGAAACGCTGTTGAAATTCTGGGGTTTTTTCACCCACGTTTTGGCAAATGCTCTCACTGATTTTTTTCTTCAAATATTAAATCAGTTCTCTTTAATTTAAAAAGTATTTATTCAGCGATGCTCATTTGAAAAACTCTTCTGATAATTGTACCATTTAATCTTGCCCTTACGTGCTTCTGTGGGTTATAGCTTGGCTTTCGTTCTGAAGTGCCATTAACCCTGGCCTGTGTCACTGGTTGGGAATTAAAGGACACATTTTACTTTATTTTCGTTGATAGGTTTTATCGTGTGTCTTGGATCCCCTCCTCCAGATGTGCACGGTGTCAGCCAGCAGCTTAGGCACCGCCGACATGGCCACGTTCATGGTCAATTCGCTGTACATGATGAAGACGACCTTGGCCATGTTTGAATTCACTGACCGGCGTCTGGAAATGCTACAGTTTCAGGTGGATTTGGCCGTAAAATGACTGCTCACTGTGATGGAGTCTTTTCTAGATGTGGTCTCAGTTACTGGCTTTACACCCAAATTCCTATAAAGCCTTTCTTAGTCTGAGGAAGGCCATGCACACACGTGCACACACACACACACACACACACACACACTCATCGTTTTAGTTCTGTTTTGGAGAAGTCAGAGTATGTAATGGGCAAGATGGTGTCTTCAAACCACAGTTTGTGGTGGTGGAATGAAGCTTTTCTGATTAATCTGAGCAATTATTCTGTGTGCAGAGTTCACTTTTCGAGCTGTGAATAATATGCGACGTTCTTCAAGCTGGGAGGCTAGTGCAGGAGATGCTGCAGAGGACAGACATGTTTTTATCTGTGCGTAAGCCGGTGACAGGCAAAACACCGCAGTTCGTGACACCAGCCACACTAGTCCGCGAACCAAGTGGTGTCTCTCAGGATTTTATAAAACGGCTCAAACAAAGCCTTGTATAAAATTCGCCAGATACTTGGGTTCTGATTTTGAAGTAGTGGTTTTTGGCAGATACAATTTTTTGAAAACTTTGATTGTTGTGTTATCACCAGTATATAAACAGTGTGGCCGTGGCCATAGTGAGGATTCATTGTGAACTTCTGGGTTTTCTGAGGGAGGAGTGGGTCCACCTAAATCTGTGATATTTTCTGTTTAAAAAGAAGTATAATGGAGTATACTTAGTTTTCCTTTCTTGCATAACTTTTTTTATGTGGCGTTACTAAACTTCTTTTTAAAAATTATCAGTTGTTACTACATGTATGACTAATTCAACTCCAAATTCTTCCGTTTGTCTAACTCTTTTCTCAAGATGTTCCGGTCATACCAGGTGACCGTCATGTTTTGTCACCAGTTACCTGCGTTTCTTAAATATTCATGGACTCTTTTTTGCATTTCAAGAGAACAGGCCCCACTGAGTAAGTGACCATGAAACCTGCACTTGCATCACGCCTGCCTCCAGGCTGTTGGCCAGCGCAGCCTGGACCAGCCCGGGGTCAGAGTGGGAAGGGCTGTGCGAGGTTGGGAACCAGGAGACTCCGCTCATTTGCCCCGCAGAGCAGCGGCTTGCCTCGTTGAGGGACAGATCCTCGATTTCCAGACCGTGGCTCCTAACCCTCTTAACTTTCTTCTACTCTCACTTAGCTTCCTTTCGTGTTTCAAGGAAGCAGTGCAGGCTGGTCTGTTTCTCTCTTGTGTGTGGTACTCTGTTTTATCCATCTGGAAGCGTGGAAGGGCTTTCTCTGAGCTCAGCCATTTCCTCGGGGTATTTTTTGGTGTGTCCCTTTTTCCATTAGTTCCATCTTGGACTTTTCGGAGCCATTTCAGTCTGAAGATTCAACCCTTTCTTTTGATCAATTAAGTTCTCTATTATCTTCAATTAATTATTACTTCTCCTTGTGTTACTTTTTATATTCTGCAGCTCCGGCCCTTGTTTGGCTTTAGCTCCCAAATCTGTCTTCTGATTTCTTTTTAAATCTCTTTACTTTAACCAATTTCTCTAATGTTTATTCTGTATTACTTTTCTTCCTTTTTTCTTTCAGATACTAATTTGATTTTCATCTGTAACTCTTTCGTTAAATGTTAACATTTGCACATCTTGTTTTTCTTGGATTTCCAGTTAGTCTAGTAAAGTATAAAGACTCTAATTTTACTTCCTCGGGCATTCACTTAAAAAAATAAAGTGCTCCGTTTTTCAATAGTGTTACCTCATGAAGAGACGCCTGCTCTGATTATTCAGATGGGCTCTCCTAGAACCTACTCCCCTCCTTTACACCGGCTGTGAGTTTGTGGCTCAGCTCTTGGTGCGACGTGGACAGGCAGGCCCTCAGTGGGCGTGGTGGCTCAGCCAGTCCTGTACTGTGTCTTTGGCAGACAAACTGGCCACGCAGAAGGGAGCTTCCTGGGTAGAACGGAAGGGAGCCCTCCTGGCTGTCAGGCTTGGACTGGTGAAAATAAGGAAGCAGCAGACTTCTCCCCCCGCCCCAGGGGCTACTTCACCCCAATCGAGGCAGTTCTCTTCTGTGGCTTCCACCTCCATGAGTATCAAGTGGCCCCCAAGACAGCACAGACGTGTTTCCAGACTGGGTGTTTGATCACTGGGCTGGGGTGGGTCTGGCGAGCTGGGAGGAGGAGTTTGGGAGGGAGAAGGGAGGAGGTTAGGAACCTCAGGCCCTCATCTTCCAGAATTCTTCCGAAGCACTGTGTTTTACCTGCTGTTTATTAGTGTTCTAGCTTATTTGTGTGTGTTTTGCTTACTACCAGCTTGTAAAAGAGCTGAGAGGCAGCCCAGAATTTTTGACGTGTGGCTGGTCTTGGAATCCTCTTTGACTATCATCTTTCCCTCCAGCAAGACTTGCCCTCCTTTTTGTGAAGGACTTCCTCTTCAGGGGAAGGAAGTGCCTTGGTCACAGAGGTGGCCCCTGTGCCTTTGTGCCTGGTCTCTTAGCCACTTCCAGGAACAGCCCCACGACAAAGAGCTGTGACTGCGAGTCTCCTCAGTCTTACACTCGGAATATTTTCTTTGTATGTGTTTTATTTTAGATTGAAGCACATCTGGACACCCTCATAAATGAGCAAGCTTCTTATGTCTTAACTAGAGCAGGCTTGAGTTACATCTATAACACCATTCAGCAACATAAACCGGAACAGGTAAGCGCGCAGATGTCCCTAATTAGAGGCATGTTCCAGTTCAGAGTCTGCGTTCTAGAGCCAGACTCCGGCTTGCACCTTGGCTCTGCCACTTCCTCGCTGATTTGCACTTGGCAGATGGCGATGCTCTGTCTCCTCTGTAGGTGAGGGGTGACGAGGTGTGTTTCCTAGGCTGGCTGTAAGATCGAGGTAAGACACATGGAGTTCTTGGATGATTGCCGCAGTGCCCCGCACTGTGGAGTGTCCTTATCACAGCCAGCCTGGAGGGTTCAAAGTAAGGAAAATAGACCCAAATTAGTGTTATGAAATGCACGAAGACTACTCATTCTGGAAAAATTGTAGAGTCTTGGGTCACTGTCAGTTGACAGGACGCACACATCACTGTAAGTAGCAACTGTCCCTTTTTTACGTGGCGAGTCCTGGTCCGTGACTTTGGAAAGGTGGAGACTTCTGTGGCCGTGCACATGGCCTTGTTAGGTTGTAGAACTCCAGTGTAAATAGGTAACGGAGTAGGGGGGACTCTTGAAAACCAGGTAAACATCTTTAAAATCCAAAGAACCCTTGTAAATGATGTTAATATGAAGCATGTTTTACAGCCCAGGAATTCTTAGATGGAGCTCTCAAAAATCACAAGTTCCACAATTTTCTTTTTGATAAAATAGTAAGCAAGTTTCTACCAGAAGGAACCAGTTCTGTTGTCTTTGTAATACTATCTAAAGTTGTCACAGTTTATCCTTGAAGCCGCCATGGCTCGTCCTCGTTTTCTAAGTGCTGCTTTTCTCTTTTGTTTCCGCTTGTGAATAAATCTGAGTTATCCTGGTTTTTCCATTGTTGATAAACGTACGTGCTTTTCACTCCTTCCAGCAAATACTGCCGAGTGCTCTCATGCTACTTATACAGAAACGAGCAGATCCCCGTCCTGGCTCTCACGGGGGTCGAAGAAGTACCCCTTGAGTTCTCTGGAAATGAGCGAAGTGTCCAAATGTGGGCAGCCCACCAATGGACTGTATTTCGTACATGAAGTGAAATGCACAGCATGTTTTCTCCACCTTGTCTTTTGTCCTTGCCTGTTTTTATTTTTCAGGGCGCTTTAGCTGCCTTGCCCAGCCTCGATTCGGTGGCCCTGAAGGCCGCAATGGTGAGTGCGCAATAAAGTGTTTCAGTGCAGGTTTCCTTATGGAACATTGTTCTTTTTAAAATTTAATTGTATTTTTCTGTTACAGCTTATAGTCAACATTACTTTGTATTACTTTCAGCTCTAAAGTATAGTGGTTAGATGACCGTGTTCTTTACAAAACATCCACCTGAAATTTCAGGTACCCACCTGGCACAATACATGGTTATTACAGTGTATTCCCATAGTTACTACAATGTATTGTTACAATATACCATAGTGACAATACACAGTTACTACAGTGTATTCCCATAGTTACTATAGGGTATTGTTGTTATAATACACTATAGTAATAGTACACGGTTATTACAGTGTATTCCCATAGTTACTACAGTGTACTGTTACAATATACCATAGTGACAATACACAGTTATTACAGTGTATTCCCATAGTTACTACAATGTATTGTTGTTACAATACACTCTAGGCACAGTACACGGTTATTACAGTCTATTCCCATAGTTACTACAGTGTACTGTTACAATATACCATAGTGACAATACACAGTTCCTACAGTGTATTCCCATAGTTACTACAGGGTATTGTTGTTACAATACACTATAGTAACAGTATGCAGTTATTACAGTATATTACCTCACATCCTCATGATTAACAAATACAGTGGATTTATGAAAGAACAATAGACTTGAACTCTGACGAGTTGACTTCTTGTTAATATTATTGCTCAGAAGGTTGGTGAGGGAGATAAAGATGAAGGGCTTAGACTCGGAATTTCAAAAGTAGGTGCTACTTGCTGGATATTGACAAATTTAAAAAGGTAGTTTAGTTAAAATGTCTAAGAAGTAACTCCTTTCAATCACAAGGAACTTGCCATTTGGGATATGGGGTTTTGCCTAACTTTCACGCTCGAATGACACGGCGGTGCATCGAGAGGGCCGTTGGTGAGCACGTGCCTCTCTCTGCCTCTCAGGTCCAGTTTGATCGCTACCTGTCAGCCCCAGACAGCCTGCTGATGCCGCAGCTGAACTTCCTCCTGAGCGCCACGGTGAAGTAAGTGCCTTTTGGCCCCCATCAGCTGGTTAAACACCAAGCACGTTTCTTTGAAAAAAAAAAACGTATTTGTATGAATAGGAGATTTGCCATTGAAGATCTGTAGTTCTCAGCCTGTTTTTCTGCCTTAGAACCTCCGAGAGATTTGACTTTACCCATAAGTACCCTGTTCGTACTTATTTCTTACATGGATATAACTCCAAAATATTTATTTAGCGAATGACTTTTTGAATTAACACGAATATAATTGGAGCTTTGTAGCTATAACACCAAATTCCCTTATGCTAACAAACATGTCAGAACGACATGGAGTGTGTCGGGGAATAGCAA
This sequence comes from Macrotus californicus, assembly GCA_007922815.1. NCBI lineage: Eukaryota > Metazoa > Chordata > Mammalia > Chiroptera > Phyllostomidae > Macrotus > Macrotus californicus. The sequence goes on from VMDR010006184.1 coordinate 43,823, forward strand.
GAGTGTATTCACTGTGCAGTGCAGATAAGCTGCCTCACAGACGGTTTGGGACCCTGCAGTCCCTCTGGATCTGTTGTCCGGTTGTTCATTTTCAGATTTTTATGAGCGTGTTCAGGACAAAGAGCATGGTTGCACGCATTAAAATGTTAGGACGTCACAGTTGGAAGAAGCTGGGAGATCATGTTGTCCGAAGTGTTTGATTTTAAGAGAAATACTGACAAATCAAAATTGCCCACAAGTAGGAATTCCGGCAGCAGCTGTCCGTTTCTTCCTTCCACTCATCCAGCTGTGCGCTCAGTGCTTTCTGTGTACCAGGCGGTGGGGATTAAGATTTAGAAGACATTTGCACTGTCTTCATGGAGATTAAACTAGGGTGGGTCAGTTAGACATGTGAACGAATATTTATATTAAAAAGGACAGCAAGGAGAGAACTGTCAAACTTGAAACCTTGAGAAACCTGGACGGGTGCAGCAGCACAGAGGTGGTGCACGTGTTTCCTGTCGCTTAGGAGCAGCCTAGAGCAAGGAAAAGCGGAAGGAGGCAGGTTTTCGTGCACCACGTGGAAAAGAATTTAGTTTTGGGTACAAATGGCTGAAGATGGGCTGGACCATGTTTCTCTCGGACATAGGGAAGTCCCCTGTTAAGTGTGGTTACTGTGATTAGAGTGAATGACTTTAGTATTTTTTTTATTTTTACGTTTTATTCTAAAATATCTCATACTATCTGTAAAACCAGAATTGTGAAGACCTGAGAGATTATAAAGGAAGCTCTGCTTTGCCACATCTCCAATTGTTGATGTCTTCCTTAAATTACTTAATGTTTAAATCAAATACGTTGAGCTGTTTTAGATTTAACCGTGTTTCAGTGTGCAGCGTGTGAATGTTCAGTTGTGTGAATCATCACTGAGTAGAAAAGTGCCATTATTTTCATAACTCAGAGATTGAGGGGAGGTTTTAATCTGTTTCAAAGAGGGGCGTGAGCCCCAGTTCCACTGCAGCACGGAGTGTTGCATGCAACAAAGTGAGTCATGATCTTTTTCCTGGTGGAGGGTCTTGCCTTCATTTTATTAAAACCACCACATCTGTGAAGCGCAGTTAAACAAAGCACACTCAAACAAGGCCTGTTTGTACAAGTGAAAAAGCAGTGTACTGTAAGTTATTCTGGGATTTGAAGTGTTAACAAATTGGAGTAGTTATAAGCTTCTTTCCGTAACGTGTTACCAGTTACGTTTGCAAAGTTGGTGTATTGGTGGTGCGTCGCAGCCTCTGCTTCTTGGATGTATAATCCACTACACACCGGGCGCTCTCGCAGCCTTGAGGACACAGCAGTGAGCAAACACAGCCCCTGCCCTCCTGAAATGTAACAAAGAAATAATAAACACCAAAACGTTTTGACCCCTAACCAAGATAAATAGCTTGTGTAGAGGTACAGTGACTTTTTAATATTATCAATGTGATAATTATTGCCACATCGATAATCCCAGTAATAATTCTCAATGTGAAGTGCATAGGTTCCAGCACGAAGCTTTCTTTTAATTCTGCGTGTTTTCGGATTATGTTTCACACTTTGCTTGTGTATCCGTAGAGAGCAGATCCTGAAGCAGTCTACAGAGCTGGTCTGCAGAGCCTACGGGGAGGTGCATGCTGCCGTGATGAGCCCAGCCAGTGGCTACAAAGACCCAGAATGCATCCTGCACCGGTCGCCTCAGCAAGTACAGACACTCCTGTCCTGATCCCCGTGGGCGGTGGCCGCCAAACCCCGCCTCCCTAAAGCACCGGGGCTGTTTTCTCGGTTTCTAGTCTGTTAATCTTCATGTTGAGATTTGGTGACTACAGTTTTCTTTGTATCATAAGATTTAAGTCCCAGAACTTGCTTTATTTGGTCACGGTAATGTGTGAGTAAGTAACCTGTGTGGACTGGGGTCACTGTTGCGTCTGTGTGTCCATCCACTCTGTGTGGAGATGCTCTGTGCTCCTCTAGCCACCGCTCCAGCCCTGCGGTTTCCCTCTCTTCTGGAATACAATGATGTGGGGGAAGTAGGTTTGAGGGATCTTTTTATAAGAGTGATTTTAAATTAACTATACATAAAAATTAAACTTAAGAATAGGACCTAATAAGTGTCTCTGTACTTAGAGGTTCATTTGCTATCTCATTAGTTATTAACGTGAGGAGGTATACTTGAACTGAGGAGCAGAAGTACACATGCAGCAGAAAGGGGGAAAAGAGAGAGAAATAATTTAAACAGTGTGTGCCCTGGGCTGAATTCCAACGTGAAGTTGAGGTGTGCAAGCCTCCTGTGCGGCATGTAAGTCTCGTATTAAAAGAGAGGTTGGTTATAGGGTGCAGACTCGAAATTTAGCCAGGTACAGCTTTTGTCTGAAGTTCAAACCAAAGACGTGATGATCTGCTCCGACGCTGGAGGAAAATGCCCGAGTAGCCGTTGCTAAGCGACGGAACAGACGTCTGTCTCCGTGGGGAGCCCTTACCAGGACCAGTCTGGGTTCTCACTGTAGAGCTTGTCATGTGACCTGGCTTTGTGGGTAAGATTTTGAGGAGAATTCTTATTAGCAAAATATCTTAATTTCTGGTAAATCAACAGAAAGAAGTAATTCCCTAAATTATAAACGAGAAAACTGAGGTATCAGGAGAAGCTGACTAGGTTAAGATATTTTGAAAAGTAGTAACATGAAATTAATATTAATATAACAAATATGTAACAAATTAGTATTATAGGACATAGCCTATTCATCTGTCTGAAATGTATAATTGTTTATATTAATATACTTTTGGAGCAAGGAGAGTATATGTCATCTCTTGTTATAAATCTGTATTTTTAGTCGTTTTCCTTCAATGACTTTGTGTGACATTTAAAAGATAGGAAATAGAGTAGGATATAAATCAAGAGCTTAAATTTTAGATAATTTGTTTTTACTGTGAAAAAAGATTACTACCTTATTAATAGTGAATTCCTTTGTTTTCTAAGGAAAAAAGTGGATTTGACCTAGTTTTCTCAAATAAAATATTAAACTGGTTCTAGAACAGTGGTCGTTACAGTGTTTTTTTACAT
>VMDR010006185.1:0-46901 GCA_007922815.1 Macrotus californicus
TGTCCATCATGTAGGTTATCTAAACTTGTTGACATATAGTTGTTTATGGTATTTCCTTATAACTTTTTTATTACTGTGAGATCAATAGTGATGTGTGCTCTTTCATCCCTGATTTTAGTAATTTGAATCTTCTCTCTTCTTTCTGGATCAGTCTAATGAAAGGTTTGTGTAAATTTTGTTGATCTTTTCAAACATGTTTCTTATCTACCATAGGTAATAATATATTTTAAAGAAAATCATGGAGATGAGAGAAGAGGGGAGGGAAATATCTTGGTGAGAATAACCCTTAAAGTCTTATTTTGCTATGTGAGTGGGGAAAGTATTACTAAGAAAACAGTTATATTTTAGTATTCTAGTGTGATTAGCTAGAATCACAGCACAAATACAAGAAGAGGTGAATCATAATTCAGATGCTATGATTGAAAGAATTTTATGTTGTTCATGGGACTCCAGTAAGATTGATAGAAAATCTCTAATTTCACATTACATGATAACCTCGCAGATGTACACAGGGGGTGGATATCTTTTTTCTTTGAGCTGTGTTTTATTTCATGGTAGCTACATGGTAGAAAGCATATCTCACTTACAATGGGACAAGATTAGTGTGTGGCTGGTTTTCCAAGGGCATCATGAGAGGTATGGGTGACACATGCGGCTAGAAAACAGGTGTTAGTACTGGTGGACAGTTGACTTTCCTTATTTAAGAAGAGAACTGGCTGGTATGTGTGTATGGGGAAAATAGGGGCATGGATGCAGGCAGCTGCAGGAGCCAGAGAAGGGGCGAGAAACCAAAGAGAGACACCGAACTGATGTGAGAAGCGCCACATGTCGTAAACCTTTGGGTACACTGAGAGTCTTAGGCTGCGTTGTGGTGCGTTGCACCATATAATAGCTCAGCTCCAAATTCCCAAGAAATCTGCAGTAAAATTTATATTAGTTATCGGTGCCTTTACTCTGCGTGCGTGTGCGTGTGTGTGTGTGTGTGTGTGTAATGTGACTAACTTTTATACTGGTTCTAAGGACAGAACAAGATTATGGAAGGTATTTGATGGTTTCCATTGCTCCAGGCCTCTGTGCAGGTCTGGGGGGGACAGTGGGAGAGGGCAGCAATGACACCACCTTATTCCTCCACAATCAGTACATGGCAACTCTTTTTAAAATTTCACGTTGAAGAGAAAATTTTACTCTTTTGACTGACAAACATGGGACTAGATGACCTCTAAAGTTATGTCTGTGGACTGACAGAATAAATCTGACTAGATTAAATAAAGAAGTTAGAAGAGACAACTTACCTTTTGAATTTTCTAGCATTTTTTACTTATTATTATTAACAAGGTAAAGGAGGAACAGATGGGGGCAGTGAAAACTCAGGAAGTGACAATTTAAAGACTTAAAGAGGCAAAGTTCACTTTTGTAACTTATGAATCCTGCCCTTCAATTTTATGGGCTTTTTTTTCTCTGTCTGATTTATCTTCCCATCTGCCTTACTTTGCATTTTCTCTTGTTACTCCGAGTGGAACTCTGACCACCAAGGCACACCGCTCTGACCAATGGCTTTGTTAATTTACCAAAGATAAATTTTACTGGTCTGCAAACTTGTTTTGGCCAGAGGTACTTGTTACCAACATTACCCAAGTTAGTTAAATATTGTATAAACTGATGATCTATCCGTAGAATATAAAAATTGTTATTTTTATGAAGGCACATTTGAATTACTTGAAAAAAAGTAAATTCATTCATTGCCTTGGAGAATTGCAATCAAATTAAGTGTGCAACAACCGCTAATGGTTGGTAAGAAAAAAATCACAAACGTCTAAATATATCCTTCACTCAGTCTCACAAGTATCATTAGTTTACTGGTTCACTTAAAAGAATGAAAAACTGGAAACTATTGGATAAAGCCACCTGAGTGTACATGAAAAATAATATCAAACTCCAAAAAGAAGACCTATACTAAAAAAAAGAAGCCCTTCGTCTTCTGTAACTATACTGGTAAAGAATAGACACTAATTTGCTTTAAGTCAAAAACATTTAGATTATGATTTTTAATGATTCTCCTCTTTATTATTTTCAGTTAACTAACCAATTCCCACTCCTGATAGGAGAACTTCTACATAGTAGCTTTGGTTACTACTTACCTGGTGCAGGTATTTATTGTGATACTTAGGCCTTATTCCAACCCTGTTAAATGGTAGTATTATTCTCACATTTACAGATGAATTCTGTAAAACTTAGAGGGCTTAAAAGACCTACTCAAAATTATGCAACTGGTATATTCACAGCAAGAAATAAATATTGAATACATTGGGAAAAATCCTCTTCTCCAGGCAAAATTCTGAAATTGTAACATGCCAGTTCGAGACATGGGAAGGTAAAGCAGTTAGCACAAATAACTAAACTACGACATGAAAAAGGTTAAGCGCCCTGAGAGAGCCCCAGGTCACATTAGAGAGACGGTGCAGTCAGATGGTGAAGAGAACCTGGCTGTGCAAGTCACTCCTCTGAGTCCCAGTGTTTACTCTTAAAAAGTGCATGTAGCACTTTGCCAAGATAAGAACCTGAAAGCAGTTAGCAGGAACCCAACATACAACAAGTATTCAGCAAATGATGGCTGCTATTACTGGCTGGGCCCTTAGATCTGCTGTCTTGTCTTCAGCACCTCTGTTGGTTCTGCTACTTGGCTTCCTTTGTGTGATTCCAGGCCAACCTGGGCTCCTTCTCTTCAATCCGCAAAGTTGGGCAATTCCAAATGAAAGCAGGCAAATCAATCTTTGGAGGTCAGTCAGTCACATGCTGCACAGACTCAGGTGCTCTGCCGATGCAGCCCTGAGCACTGTCTCCAAAGTTAACCTGGTCCGGGAGGTTAGGGGAGAGGGCAGCTGGGGAAGAAGGGGCAAAGCTGCTCCCTCTCTGAAGTGATTTAAAGACTCACCTTAGTGATGAAGAAGGGCGTGAGCAACGTAGTCTTCCCCACAGCCTGCACTGCTACATTTGTCCTTTCTTCTCACTTCATGGGAGTCTTTACTTGCCCTTCATTTGGCAAGGAGAGCTTTTTTTAATTTTCAGTTTTCCTCTATACAGATGGAAGATTTTTTTGGGTTTTTTGTTTTCCTTTTGTTCCCATCAATTTTGGTTCCCAATTGCTCAGAACGTTTTCCCCTTTTTGGTCACCAAGGTGACCATCCATCAGCGTGTCTCACATTTGCAAAGGAACTGAGAAATGGGATCCAAAACTGGTTTTCACTGTGTTTAAAGCTATAGTTACCTGGAAATTTAAAACTTCATCACTTGGAAAATTAAATCAAAAATGTCGTCAAGACAATAAATCAGAATGTGAGAAGGTAAGTATTTAAAGTTAACCACCAACTCATAACAAAAACTTCATCAACTTGAATTGTGTCATTTCTTCAAAAGTTTAGTCATAAAGCATCACTTTCAGTCTTTCTCTGATTAACACCGAAAAAAATTAAAAACCAATGTCGCTACCCCTTTCCCTCAACTTTCTAGGTAGATGTTTTGCAATTACAAGAAATGTTTGTTCAGGAAGCAATTGAGGGAATGGCTGTGATGTAAAGTAAGAATCCATTATGAATGCCAGCAGGCAGCAAGGAATTGCTGTGACCGTAATTGAGGGGGAGTACATTAATCAAAAGAAAAGTCTGAAAGTGCTGAACGGGAAATGGAAAGAACCTCAGGCTGCAGAGAGAAACACAGGTCACAGTAGGAAAGGCACCAGTGAAGAGGCAATCCTCAGAAGGGCTGCACTGCAGTGGGGGAGGGGCAACTCTGAACAGGCCTGCAGTGAGCCAAGGCTTCTAGAAGAGCCAAATGAATAAATGCATATACTAGGGGTCCATTATCCATCCTTCATCATCATCATCATCATTATCATCTCTCTCATTGCAGATGCCTGCTGAGCACCTTGTTTTATCTCATTTAATTATTTCAACAAGCTTATTTAGCAGGAAAACAAGACTTGGAGATTTTACACAACCTCCCCAGAGTTGTGCTGCTATTTTAACGAAGATGCAGGTGTATGATTCCAAACCCATCCCCTTAACTGCCCCAAAGAACAAACTTTAGAGATGATACATCTTGTGAGGGGGCAGAGTTTGCCACTCCAAAATATGCCTTTTGGGATATTGACTATTTTCAGCTGATTATTTTTAAGAAACACAAGACTCAGGAAAACCTTTCACTTCCCCCTATCTAAAGGGAACTTAGATAGAGGACATGCTTCAGGAAAGGAGATATCATCGTAGCTAACCATAGTTTAATACGAGCTAGTGTGTGATAGGCAGGAACATTGGCAAGGCCCATTCGAAGTCCGCTCTGTGTCCCCTTGTTAAAGGTGTTCCAGCAAACATTTATTTACCAGATGTCTGCGTTTCATCTCCAGGGGAATTGCCTTCCTGCCCTTTGAAGTCCCAAACCACAACCGTATTCTCTTTAGCTCCAGAATGGCATCTAACCCTCACTTCCTCAGTCCAGTGCTTCCTCGGGGCTCCTACTCTTATGACATCCCTGGGTGTACGTTCCTATGGAATTTGGTTATTTTCTCCCGTCAATCTGCCTCACATTAATTTCATGATTAGCCCGACTGGAAGAACTTGGAAAGGTGGACAGAAAATTATTGTTTCTTCTCCGACTCTTGGAATGAGCTGAACTCTGAATGTTAGTTTGGACCTAGAAAAGACTCTCCCCAAACTGTCACAGTAAGAGAAAACTCCTCCATTCTGTTTCAGAGAAAGAGGCTCCACAAGCTTCTTTGAAGTTGGACAGAGTCCCCCTGTAATGAACAGGTACACATTTTAGTTGTTTCTCTGCTGCATTTCCCATAGCCTCCTGGGAGCTTGTGGTAATGAAGACACTAGTTATTAGTCAGTTTTCTTCACGAAGTGAGGCGTTCCTGAAAGGGAGCTTGAGGTCTTACTCATTTCTGCATCATCGTGATAGCACCAGGTACACAGTGGTACTGAATAAGTATTGAGAAAACACTGGCATGGGCGCATGTCTGTAGAATTGGCTGTAAAGTTGGAGCCACAGAATCATAATTGCATGGAACATCACCAGAGTTTTTCCCGGTTTAATTCCTCATAAACATTGGCTGAAGAAAAAAAGCTTAAAAGTTAAAGCTAATTCCTTCATGCAATGGTTTAGCCTCATTTTTCTTTTTTGAGGTCAATAAACATCAACAACTTGATAAAACTTGCTTGCTACTCATGGGTTTGCAGAAGAGCCTTCACACACACCGCCACCATTACTAAGTTATATGCAAATCTCAAATCCTTTATGTCTTTATTGTTGGGCCATCCCCCAGACCTCTAGTTATCTGAAGGGTTCTCTGGTGTCTGTCTGGGTTCTTCTGATCCTGCTTAGTTTCAGATCACAGAAGGGGCTTGGGATGCGAGCAGATGCCCGTGAGCACTGACTTTCTTGAGAGCCCGAATATATTTGCTAAAATCTGGAAAACCATCCTGTCCCTTCCATGAGGACAAATGCACGTGTTGATGTTATTTCAGTGAAACAAACAAGAAAAGAACCATCTTTCAGGTTTCTCAGGGACAAGGTGGCTTCTTATTTAAATTTTAAATGAGTTGACTTCAGGTTTATAAAGGAGATTGCATTAGTTTATCAACCAGGCTCAATGTGCCCTCTCATTCCTATTTCAATTCCAATGAAAGAAAGTCACAGCCTTAAGCATAGCTTTTTTGGTCATTTTTCTTCCTCGTAGGTCCCTTCCCAAGAGGGCAGATGACACACAGTAGGCTCACTCCTGGCTGGTGGCAATTACTCTCATCTGTGTTATCTGTCTCTGAGTTCCTATGTTAAAGACACCGTGTCTTAACCTCGCCAGGCAGCCTCTTGACATTTCCTGATAATTGACCAACTTGCTTGCTGAACAACAGAAAAGGTGTTCAAGTGGGAAACTTAAGAGAGATTAGGTTTTCCTGTTTACACAGTTTAGACAAAACTTCTACATTGACACACCAGCTTTTGTTTTTGTGATGCACCAGAAGTTGATTTTGGTCTCAGCCACTTTGAAGTGGGGGTGTGTTCTGAGACTGACTTCAAACAGACAGGATTAGATCTTGTTTTCCAGGCAATAAAAACATGAAAAAATCGTGAGCCAGCTTTGAGTTGAAATAAAAAGGATTCTGTGCTTTTTTCCTCTGCTTGGGTTCTGCAACCTGTTTCCTCCGAAGCCCTTTATTTCTGCAGACCTGCTACCTTTTGGGAAGCTGGCCAACCCAAGGTCTAAGTCAGCGCTTCAGGCCAGACCCATGTTGATATCAATTTTTGCTAACAGCTACACATTGTCCTTGAACAAACCTTGGGAACAAAGAGCTTGGCTTAACACTCTGCTTGTGGTTTATAGGTGTTAAAACATTTTCCCCAATAAGAAAACACCCAAAATACATGTCATTAGCAGTTTGGCAACTATTTAATAAAAAGGAATGCACAGATATTTTTTTTATCTGGGCGATTCTAGAACTTGCAAACACTAGACCTCCCCAAGAGCTTAGTCTTGTGCCATTTTGAGTTGTACTTCCATGCATCTGAAATAGAGAATGTTTTATGTAGAGAAGTATTCATTATCAACACGTGATACCCAGGTAAGGCCTTGCATGATACTCCCCACCCCTGACTCGCGAGAAAGAAAACCTGCCAGATAATTTGATTACGTCCTGAAAACAGCTATTTAACCCAGAGATTCAAAAAGATTCATTCAGATATGAGTCATCCCGGTAGTGAGATGAATTCAACTGGTCACTGAAGGGGAGGTAAGAGTTGACTAAAGGAGGAGTTTGGTTCTTAAGGACAGTTCTTAATAAATCAGTAAGAAAACTCAAGGAGAAGAAAGAGGAATGTGGGAAAAGATGTCTGTCCCTGAAGAGTAGGGCAGAATAGGATTTGGGATTAGCCTTTCCTGTCGTTTTGCTCCTGCCTGATTGAAGAAGCAATTCCATACTGAGTTTAATTCACGTTTCGGCTCAATAAGTGTTTCAGAAAAGCCTTCTATAATTGGAAATAGTTCAGCCAGTGTTGGTAAGTGATTTGAAATTGTGCAACACCTTCCCATCAAAGTAGGTCAGGTCAGCGCCCAGCTAAGCACGATTCTGCTTGTGCAAGTAGTAGTTCAGTGTTCATAATAAAAATCTATGTCACATTTGAAAACAAAGGGACACGAGGTAGGGCCACAAGAGCCCCTCTTCCAAAGTGATGCAATATGAGCTGCAATCCATGCAGTGGGATTGGGCACAGTGACAGATTGACAACCACAGTAGCAGTAAAAATTATCTTTAAAGCAAAATATCATGGCTATGGCACCAAATTCTTCAGAATTCTGGTAAATTAGGTAACCTAGAGGGATGCTTAACTGGTAGAGGAAATGTAGAAGCCATAGAACTTATATGTACAACCCATGGACATGAACTAAGGGGGGAGGGAATGTGGGTGGGAGGGGGTGTGCAGGGCGGAGGGGAATAAAGGGGGGAAAATGGCACAACTGTAATAGCATAATCAATAAAATATATTTAAGAAAATAATTAAAACACTTCCTAGATCAATACACTATTGATAAAACAAAGCAAAACCCTGAGATGGTGTGATTAAGATAACTTATTTTAACAAGTCCTTACAGTTGCTTTTCAACCAACAACACTTGTACGTGAATTTGGTATTGTTCTTATTTAATGCAGTTCACCAAATCGAGATGATATTAATTGTAAGGTTCGTTCTGGTTGCAGAGAATCTAACCCGGGGCAGTGTGTGTGGGGGGGTCCATCCTATGAAAAATGGCCTTTAATCAAGGTGTACCTTTTCACCCTAGTTCCTATAAATGCATGTTTTTAATATTTGTAAGCAATAGAATTAACTGCTTAGAGAATATTTTATTGCTTATTCTTGTCCTGAATTCATATTCAGAAAAGATTACCTGTCAAATAATACCATTAGTATGTACCATGCTATGAAGTTTTGAGGGGGAGACACTCCAATAGCAAAGCACATTCCTTTGGTTCTCTGTCTTATGTCTAATCATGGTTGTCCCTCTCATCCATGAGTCACCCTCTGTCCCCCTGCAATACTGTTTGGCTGCATGTCCAGGAATCAGCAACAGGTCTAGAACCCAGAATTTCCAATTGACCTTAAAGTGCCGGGGAGGAGGCAGAATGGGACATTATCTCTCTGGTGCCTTCTTATCCCAGAAAGGCTGATGACCTGTCCAGGAAGGGTGGGCTTGAACACTTCTTGCCCAGTGGCAGTTCAGTATCTGTCTGGAAGGAGATGTTATGATGGATCAGAGGCTATAGCTTCCCCAGTTACTTTGGTGATACTCCCTCCCCACCATCTTACTCCTGCAGGCTTGGGGATTGCTTGTCTGCTTGGTGGAGGGCACCTGGTTCCCACAGATGGAGGGAAGAGGGACATAATTTTGCTTGCCAAGGAAGACCACATGTTTACATCTGGTTGGCATCTGAAGCCCGAAGAATACCAACTGTGGCAGACTCGCCTTAGCAAACCCTAAGTGAAGAGTATACTACCCTCAACGCTATTGTCAGAAAAGTTAATGATGGTGACAAAAAAAAAATGAGATAAGCAGGACTGTCCTATTTCATAGCTGGAGCTTTCTTTTAGGAAGCAAACCTCTCAGGAAAGAAGTAAGCAGATAGCAGATGTTTTGGATATCTGGATGCCTAGATGTCTCATACTTCTCAATTTCCCATAAAAATAAACATTTTGGGTGACGTAACTGAACGTATTAAATTACATATTCATTTAGGTCTAGTAGCTTTGCCATCAAAGTCAAATAAAAGTCTGTCTTTTAAGAGGAGAAAGAGCTAGAAACCCATGTCCTGCCCCGTTTCTGAAATGGCTAACGCGTTGCCGTGGGCTCAAAAACCAGGACTGCGGCTTGGACACAATCTTTGGTTTCATCTGAAAATCTTCAAAACAAAATTGCAAGTGTGTCTGTGTTTTTTCAAGCTGTTCTGCTGTATGTGTATTTTAAGTGTCTGTGTTCAGATGTGGGTAAGCGGGGTGGGGGGGGAGGAAAAAATAATGTTTCTTAACTCTGTGGAATAAAAGACTTGAAAGTAGATCTGTCTCACATACTTTGGTAATCTGCCCCACATAATGCACCGCGACGTGGGGTAAATACTGCTAAATGGTGTCCATTTCTTTGGGGGAAACAAAGTTTGAAAGGAACACTGTTACAGACGGGTGGCAGTTTCTGAGCTATATAAGGGGAATTGGTGATACTTCTCAAGGAAGACCTCAGGGGATTTAATCACAGTTACGGTGCCTACCCCCAGGGGCAGTTGATTTCAGGAACTGCAAACCCTGCCTCCCCTGGCCATTGCTGAGGTACCAATCTTCACTTTCTTTTCTTTTTTCTGCTGAAAGCAGCCACACTAGGAGAGACATGTAGGCACCAATGAGCTCAACACGGATTCTCAAACATTCACAGAAAAGTCATTTTAAGAAAGTTAAGAGAGGAAGACCACCTTCTGAGAATTTACTTATGTGGAAACCTACTTACACACATACATACAATTCCACATGAATGTGACACTGTCATACAGGCTATTTTAACACAGCGTCTTTCTCACTTTCGTGTGTGTTTGCCCTTCTCAGTCACAACCACCTCCTACCACCTAACTCCAGGCTAATCACTTAGTGTGCATCTTCTCATATTTTTCTACATGATTATAGAATCATGCACATAGCACACACACATGTATATACACACAACACACATGTACATGTATATATGTATACATGTGTGTAAATACACACATGCACATGCATTTAGTTTTTGTCTTTTATTTGACAAAAATGGAATCATACATGACATACTTCCCTGAATCTGGCTTTACTTGCTGAATAATACCTTGTGGAAATGTCTGTAAACCAATTGGTTGTCCCGGAAGTCTCCCTCTCTCTCTCTGCATATCTTTCTTTTTTCTTTGCTTTGTTTAATTTTTATCCCTTTTCGTGTTTAAGAACGTTTTTAAATGACTACACAGTGTCCCTGGTGTGCATATATCACAATTAGCTCATTCATTTCCTGTAATGGGGCCTTTTCTCTCCACCTGTTTCTATTGATGTTCAAGTGTGGGATTGCTGGGTTGAAGACTTTAAGTATTTTTGATTTTAATGAATGTCGTAAGATTGCTTTCCGAAAAGCATGTATTGATTTGCATTTCTCTCGCGATGTATCAGAGTAAATAGAATGTTTTCAGTGCTTGCAAGTCAGTGTGTGGTCCAGGGACCAGCAGTGCAGTGGCCCAGCCGGACTCACAACATCTGTGTTTTAATGAGATCCATGGGTGATTCACACACACTTCACCCTTTGAAAATCAATGTTTTCAATCATTTGCAATCTGTGTTACATTGAGAGGGGGTATATTTGTCACACATCTTCTCTGGAAGGACAATTAGAAAATTGGTAACAGCAGTTGACTCCTGGGTGGGGCATTGTGGGCCTGGCAGACAGGACTGAGATGCAGATTTGCTTCCCACCCCATATTCATGTGACCTTTGTACATTCCCATGTGAAGGTATCATCTGTTTAAAAAATCGTTAGTGTAGCTCCTTGCAAACAGAACAATTGCTGTCCACCCTCGGGCCCCAGGGAAACAGCGGCCCTGTGGCTCTGGGATCGGGTCACATCTTTGTATTGCAGTTGAGGAAGGCTGGTGGCAAAGGAAAGCTCTCCAAGCAGCACAGCTTGTGCTTTGAGGATATGAAAATGCAATGATGTCAGTGGGGGTGATCGGACCAGGGAACATCTGACAGGGCAAATGTCAAGTGAGTCAATGTCATAGGGCGCCTCCCAGCTTTTTCCGCGACATCCCCCTGGTGTGAAAGCTGTGGTCGCCATCCCAGTGTTAACTCTGGAGTAAGGGGCAGTTTTCCAACACTCGACAGTTGCCTTAAAAATATTACCACTAATTCGACTTCTTGAAATGCGAGAATTCTCAGGTTTCTTATCAATCAGAGAGCAAGCGAGCAGGCATGGAGTCTGTCAGTTTCAGAGTCCACGCCAGATCTGCTGACACCAGGGTGGGGTAGGTTTGAAAAAGCCGGGTAGGCAGTTCTGCCTCTTAAGGTCAGAAACAGAGCATCCTCACCACTCTGTTGGTTCCTGGAAATCCTCGTAGCACAAGAATCCCCCTCTCCCTCAACTGTCTGTTGTACACGGGTATACGGCTTATTCTTAGGAAACATTTCATGAGGGTTAAATGGGAAGTATATGAAAATTCTAAGCAGGCTCTGAAGCTTAAAATATACGAAGCTCTTAAGTCTAGCTTCTCCAGGTGTCACCACTTTATGGGTCTAAATGGCTTTCCATTAAGAGCAATAATTCACACTTCTGTGGCCCTTGAACTCATCCACACTCACAGAGCCAGCAGCCTCCTGAAAAACGTTGCACAAGTATTCGGGGGACTTTTGGGGAGGGTGGGGGTCATTCTTTTATGTGCTCACAAACAATTGAGGCTGGCCACCAAGGAGTCTGCTATTTTGTACTTTTCATTGACTTTTCTGTCTTCCTCTGGGCATCACCACCCCAGCCAGGATTTTGTTTTCCTCCTGCAGAGCGTCCTCTTTTCTTCTAGTGATCACCTGTCTCCAGTGGCACCTGGGACATTGGCGTCTCGGTGTGTGCATGGGTTGGAGGGGATCAAATTCTCCTGGAGAGCAGGGAATAACATTGTCTTCTGGTGTCAATATTTTGAGGCGTCCTGTCTCTGAGTTTTGGTGAAGCAGCCCTGTTAGCATTTACTTGCCGCCTCCTGAGACCGGGGGCATGAGACAGTTTTGCCAGAGGATAAATCTAAGTAACAGAAAACCTGCTGTGGCCACGACATTGTTATAGAATCAGGCTGCTCTAGCTCCTTCTATGCTTGAGGTATGTTTTATCTCAGAATTTTATCTTCTGTATATGGGTTTCTGAGTCCCAGATTGAGTTCCTGCTACACTCGCAGCAGAAACTCTCAGCTCATGAGAAATAGTGGTTTATTTCAGGATGTCTCCAGGCCCCACACTAAATAAGAAAGTTCCATGGCAAACTGGATACCATCTACTCGACTCTTGCGGAACGTCCAGAGGCAGGGGGCCAGCCACTGGTACGCCATTGGCTCCATGACAAGCCCAGTCCTACCTGGCCTTCAGCCACTTCTTGCTCTCTCCATCATGAAAATAGAGATCAATTTCATCCTTTGTGGGAAAGAGCAGCGCGCACCGCTCCCAGAAAAGTTGAGGGAGAAGGGGTTGTTTTCTTTCCCAGGTCTGCTGATGCCTCAAAGCTTCTGCCAAGGTGCAGCTCAGCCATGAGGACATCTGGGTGATGGGTAGGTGATGGGCTAGGTGTGGAGCCAGAGGATAGGAGGAGATCCAGGGGAGTGCTTTTACCTGGAGCACTCCTAGAATCAGTACAGTGGTCTTCATAAAGTCTTATTCTCCCAAAGCAGAAAGCGGGTGTGATGGCGGCATTGAAAGGGGACAGGATGATGGGCTGGGCACAGGGAATACATCTCTGACCGTGCTCTCCCACCTCTGGTAGTCTCTGCGAGAGGAAGGGATGGTCTTACGAAGTGAGTCTGCAGCCACTTTGGAAGTAGGCCCGCCAGCTGTGGTTTGGGGACAGCAGTTTGATCGCAACTGATGTGTGAGATTTTAGTAAGCTTGCCACCTCAGTGGCTTTGCCTGTCCCTAGTCATAGCGGGAGGGATGGCTACAGGAAGCAGTGCTGGCTTTTCCGTTTCAATTTAGCCTTGCAGATAAACTTGAGGGTTAGGTAAAAGGTGCCTTGCGATTCAACCTCCGTATGCAAAGGAACGTGTGGGCAAAGGCATCAACAGATCGTGCGATGCGGCTGTGTGCTTATTCTTGGACTTGTCCCGGTTCACCGCCTCCAGGTTTCTTCAAGGCTCGGTCTCGTGCCATGCATATGTGCATAACGCTCTTCTATCCATGCCTAGCATGGATGGCAGAGGCAGGTGATGAGAAAATGGGCTGCAGAGACTGTTGTACTTTTGATCTTAGTCAAGCTCTGTACCCCTATCCTCCTGGGGGGATCAAATATCTGGCAGCCTAGGAATGGCCACACAACAACTGGAGCACCCTGGCTGCTGACTACCTTCCTTCTTCAGATTGTTTTGGGGTTTCATCCACAAGGTTTGAGTGTCCAGATATGTGGGGTGGGGCTACGTCAAGGCCACTGCATGTGACTGGGAGGTTTGTGCACTGTAAAAACACAAGCAGCTGGGAGGAGAAGGGGCTGACTAGTACTATCAGGTGACCTGTTGGGCCCTGCCACAGTGCTGTGTCAGTCTGCTGCAGAGTCACGCGAAGGTGCTGTGTGAGCTAGTGGTGGCCCTGAGCACATGGTTTTGTCTGTGAAGCCCTGAGTTTGGCAACCTATTCTTGCTGCCATGACCAGCCCTTCTGACTCACTTGGAGTGACCTTCTTTTGGAAACCTGATAGTGGAAAAGTGATAAATGGCCATGGGCTGCATACAAGGCCTGTGAATACAATTGTTGGGCTTACACAGAGCTGGCCCACAGAGCATTTAAAGCTATTTGAATTTCTTGTCAATATCTCCAGTTTAAGAGATTTTTGCGTAAGGACCAGAATTTCTGGTGTCTTATGGTATTGCCTTTGCTGGGTGACGTTTGGTAGCAGCCAGTTAGTGTGTGACAGTCCTCACCTTACCCTGTGGCATCATTAATACCAAGGATAAAGGTTAATTGAGGTGTATTCTCATCCTTGTGCTCTATTTTCTTCAGGAGAATTGATAAGAAACTAAAATCTACCCTGTGCTCTCTTAAAATTAAGAATAGGCTAAGAATCCATTTTTTTTAACAAAAATCTGACCTGCTAAGTATTTTTAAAGTGCCCGCCATGTCCCTCTAGTTTACGTTGGCAGCCTGGGCTCTCACGGTCAAATTGTCTCATAACCACGCACTCAGGGAAGCTGGAGGACTCCAGTTAAAGCATGTGAGCCTTCACTGGGCCATTAAGTTAAGCCACTAGACTGACAGGACAATCTTGATTTGTCTTGACCCCTCTGCAGTAGAGGCCTACCTTGGGAAGTATATTCCAGGGGTTCACCTGTCCCAAAAGTCCTTGGTCTAAAGTGTTTGTCAAGACAAAGGGTTTAGACCTTTTCTGCTGAGCTGGGAGGCTACAGGGGAGTGGACCACATGGGATCAGGTCAAAGGTCAAACACAGGGATGCTGTGATGAGACTTATGAAGATGGAGGTGAGGAAGAAGAGAGGAAATAGAAACACAGCTAAGGCAAGCCAGGTGGCCACCAGAGGCCAGGGGTGTCTGACCATGGAGTCAGAGTCAGCAAGCAGGACCCTGGTGACAAAGAGCTGTCAAGAGGCAGGCAAGACCCAAGGATATTGAAGAGACTGATCTGAGGCTGAGCGGAACTGTTGGGATTTGATACATGTGGTTATACCTTGCGATGCCTCTACCTAAGAGCAAAGACTCTAGAGACAGATCCCATTCCCCATGGATGGGAATCTTAGCCTCTGACTAGTTGTGTGAATCAGGTGAGCTCCTTAATCCCTTCACACCTCAGATCCTTTGTTAGAGGATGAGGATAGTAATAAACCTGCTTTATCAGGTTGCCTATAGAGGAGAATTAAATGAGCCAATCCTTAGAAAGTGCTTAGAATGGTGGCTGGCATGTGTCAAATAATCAAGAAGTATGTATTACTGCCTGCTGGCTACCTCTCTCACCTCCCTTAGGAAAATGTAGTATTTAGAAACATGGTTATCGGCTGGGAGGAAGTTGCCCTCTGAAAGAAATAACAGTAGCATATTTTTATAAGTGGCAGCGTAGCAATTTAAAGAAACTTTCCAAATGACCCCATTGGCACAATGGGTAAACCTCATGAAGGGCAGCTAAATTCCCAATAAAATTGTAAAGGTCTCCTTTTGCATGAGAATGTTAAGGAATATCTTCCAATCCAGGGCGCTTTTCCTGCAGTCTTTTGTGAGGAGAATGGGGTCCAAGGCTTTCCTCGATTCATGGGGACTTGACCGTGAAAGGGGCACAAACAGTGAGGCTGGTGGAAGGAGAGTAAGTCCTTACTCTCCGGAGCGCAGGGTGAAGTCTGCCGTGGGTGAGAAGGATGTTGTGGTTTCAGCCTGGTTTGTGGGGGCACAGCAAGGTGAGGCTGCTCAGACAGTGCGCAGAGCCGCTGTCTCTCTGCGGTCAGCATGAAGTGAGCAAAGACACGGCAGCGATTGCGTGGAGCTTAAGTGCTCAAGGTGCACTTTGAGCCCCGTGGCACGGCCCTTTGGGGGCTTTGAACTACAGCCACAAGACTCTAGTGGCATCTCTTTCCAGATTTGTTTTGACACGGGTTTGAAAACAAAATTTCACTCTGTCCTTAAGTGGAGGCTTTGAGAGTGAATGTGCTTGCACAGTTGTTTATCCCTGGCTCGCCAGAAACCTTCAGTGACACCTCGGGTAGCAGAGGGAGCCCGGCCAAGCCTGCGTCAGAGAGCAGGACAGGAAAACTACCAGAGGCCGTGGGATTCCAAGGGGCATCAGGAATGTGTTGTTTAGGCAAAATATACCAGTGATATAGGAGAGGCAGGTTAAGCTGTGCAAGGTGCAGGGACAGAGTTAGGGCAGCCTTTGTTAAGATAGAAAATGGGTAGGGAGCTGGGAGGGGCCCAGAGGGAGCCCAGATGGCAAGGGCTGTGGGGCTGACCTGGTCAGGATTAGACCAGGCTCCAGGTCCTGAAAGGAACTGATTGCAGTCAGCTTCTGCGAATCAGTAGGCCCTTAGCAGTGTACCTGCTGTCACTCACCTCTCTTCTCCAGACCCGCAGGGGCACTTCAGGGAGGAGGAAAGTGATCCTTCTCTCTCTCTTGCTCTCTCTCTCTCTCTCACACACACACATACAATCCTGAAAGATTAAATCAGTTCTCTCTATAGTGCTAGTATGAGGGATGTACAAGATTATAGGAACAACTTTACTATGAAAAGGTCCTCTCCACCTCCTAGAACTTCTGTTAAAAGGAGACATCCCTTTTTATTGGTTAATTTATTCTGCCGTTATTGAATATCTAATGAGTACTAGGAGCTGTGTTGAGTGGCTGTGTGTGAACTTTAGTGCCAGAAAAAGATAAGCATAAAAGAGAGTCAGATGCTAAATAACATTCTAAGAAATATGTAATATATTTTATAACAAGGACTCAGAGGGAGGGTTTTTAAGCAAAAGCATGTTCCAGGTATTTGGGAGCAACATGGAGGCTGGGTTAGAGTAGGAAATGGAGGGCTTAGGAGAAGATGCAGGAAGCAGGGGAGTAATTGAGGGCTATTGCAAGGGTCCACAGGAAAGATGTGGAGGACTTTTGAAATAAGGTGGACACCGCGGGGACCAAAAAGAGGGGAGAGATGAGAGAGACATTTATAAGGAGAAATCAATCAGACTTGGGTATGAGTGGGAGGGCGAATGAGGAGGCAGGGAGTCAGCTGAAGGGTTGAGTGTGGGAGAACAGGAGGCCACAGGCCACGTGGTTAATACAGGATGGGAAGTTAGGAGCAGGAGCTCTTCCAGGGAACATTCATTCCTCCAAATGCCCCACCCAATGTCTGTATCCCTTCTGCTCCCATTGTAACCTTCCCTGAGGGAACCACGGGCTGGCCTGAGCAGGATCACAACAGAAGAGCTGGAGGATGGTACTGGACTCCAAGGGCAGAATTCCAGTGCAGGGAACTACAGGGTGCTCAAAGAGTGGGCGAAGCCTAGACACAGTACTCTGAAAAAGGGGAGACCCGCACGCGATGGAGACCCAGCTGGAAGGGCCCTTTGCGGGGGGTGGAGGTTGGGGTAGCAGAACTGAGAAGCTGATTCAGGAGAAAGGACTGCATAGCAGCAGGACAAAGGGGTCAAGGTCTGGGCTCCCGTCATGGCTGCCATCTTCCCTGCCACAATGCATACTGCCTCTGTTGGAATACTTCGGACAGCAGGGAGCTTGTAGATCCACGTGGTCAGCTGACACCTGTCCTGCTCCAATGTTTACTGCAGTGCTGGTTTGGCCCTGGGGACCACAAAAACGATCCTTAATCTGGGCAGCTTTTCAAATAGTTGGGATGGCTCCTTTTTCCTTTAAGTTGGAAGCTTCTCTAGACAAGGCGCAGGCTAACGGATTTGTGAATTCCCTCACTTCTGAATACACACATAGGTTCATCTTAAAGTGTGTGGCTGGCTAAGAACTGCTTACGGAACTGCAGCTCAGGCCTGACCACTGTAGGTCAGAGGGAAATCAGCATCTCCCTCACCACCACAAGGACACTGGATTCTTTAGGGGCCACACCACAGCAAATTAGGTTCAATTTACTTGGGCCACCACCTTTTGTTTTTATTTTTAAATACCGCTAAGCCACACTTCCTCTGTTCTGTGCTTGTATAGCTGGTTATTTGCGCCCAAGTTGAGCAAACCAGCTGAGAGGAATGAGGTTTATACTGGGTTTCTAGTCTGTGCCTGTTATTTACCAACCACATGACTTTGGGCAAGTCACAGAATCTCTAAATGTCATTTTCATTATATGTAAATGGCAATCTGAGGGGTAACCATTCTACAACCGAGAGAACTAAAGGACAGAAAGGCTGTAATGGCACTCAGTACACTACTTGGCTCCCTGTAAGTCCTCATTGACATTTGCTATTATTATTGTATCTCCTCTTACCTATTATTAATATCTTAGCCTTGTTATCGGGTCTTCTTTCTCTTATTAAACATAACTTAATTCAAATCTCTTCCAACATTGTGTCAACCATAATTATAATTTGCATGGATTCTATATAGTTCTTTGATGTTTTATGTCACAGAGGTGAATAGATAAAGTCAGTATCTCCTGTAGATTCCAGTCCACTGAGGAAGAGAGATAATGAATTATTCATATGATGAGTCTTCTGTGCTTGCTAAAGTCATTCCACTAATATTCCATTCTAACACAAATTCCCTTGGCTTCGCATTCAGTCTGTATTTGTTGACCTTGTTCCTAAGGATATATGAAGGCATCATAAATGATCCTGCAAAATGTCCAGAGGAGAGCGACTAGGATGAGAATTCAGATCCATCTCGCAAAAGAAAGAGCTGGAGGCTGTGGTAGTATTTAGTGAGAGACAGGGAGAGAGAGAGAGAGAGATGCTGAGGTGCTGCAAATAGCAGGAGATGCTGAAGAGGGTGACAGTTTGGAGGGCGAGTTAGATGAGGATGGAGAGAAGGCAGCCATAGTTGGCATGAAGTTCCCATGAAGCCGATGTCATGCTGGTGGGAAGGGACCTGGAAACAGGTATTTCAGCAGTCCATGCTGACACCTCCTGGACCTGTGACTGACAGGTAGCGGTGACTCCTTGCAGGTTTTCCCAGGAATTACCCTAAAACATCAATCTTTATTAAGGATGAAGAAAGGGATCTTTGATAAATGAACATTGAGAGTCAGGTGTGAAAGAGGTAGAGACCTATGTAGGGGAAGAAAGAGAAGAGAAACAAAATCCAAAAAGGATTTTTCACTTTTTGAAAAAAGCTGTTACTGTATTAACGTAGGTCTTTCATAAAAGTGCAGTGGTATAATGTGAACTTCAGACTAGTGGGGACATCTATTCCTCTGTTCCCTTCTCTAGAATAACCAGAACTTTCCAGCAATAATTAGAATTGCATGAGAATCAGCTAAATTGAAATTTTGAAATCTCTGGTAGGCTTTCTGCTCCAGTTCCCAAGCATGCTTCCAGGTCACTAATGTTCACCTTGAAGACAGAGGTTTTGGGAGGGAAGCCTTGGGTAAACCTGAGCCCATAAGAAGCAAATGAGGTGTGTCCCTCTCCAGAAATAAAATAGAATTCCCATCTACAACAGAAATTTTCTTTGCATTGTTCATTGTTTTACTGAGCAATCTAAATGTGCCATTGCCACACATTCTGCATAAATGTATCACCACAATTTAAAGCCAGTTATTATTTTAGTCTTAGGTTCTGGGGCATAGCAGTGAAGAAAATAACATGAAATGCCTGATGTCATGGACCTTAAAATCGAGTGGAGTGGCAGACAAGCAAAAGAGTAAACACATGTTTGTCAGAAGTGGATAGGTACAGTGGGAAGACACTGAGGTGGGGCCAGCTGTGGGTGTGGTGGGTTACTCCTGTTTTGTGTTAGGTGCTGAGGGAGGGCCTTACCGACAAAGTGTCATTTGAACAGAGACCTGACGGAAGTCAGTGGAGAAATTTTGGGAGAAAATCATTCCAGGCAGAGAGTAAAGAAGGTGTGAAGGCCCCAAGGCAGGAGTGTTCCAGAATCAACAAGGTGGATTTGCCCCTTAAGGAGAGTGGGCAAGAGGGAGAATGGCAAGAGATGAGACCAGAGAGGTAGCAAGGGGTAGGATGAAGGTGAGGACCTCGACTGGACAGGGTGCTGATCGGGGACTGGAGCAGAGGGGTGACACAGCCTGACTTGCATTATGAAGGGCTTCTTCTGTCGGCTGTGAGCCCGTGTTTGTGATAACTACGACCTATCCATGCGGTGATCATGTGGACGGTAAAGAGATGTTTGTGGGGAAGATGAGAATAGCAATTTCAGCATTAGCTTCTGCACTGATATCCAGACATCATGAAAATGGGCAGATCATGCAGGGATTGACTGCAGACAGAAAAGACTGAGCGCTGGGGCCTCCCGACATGTAGGAAACAGCAACACTTATCAGAGAAGGACTCAGCAAGCTGTCCTCAGAAGGGGTAGCCAGTGTGGGACCCAGAGGCTGTTTCATAGCCCAGCTGCTGAGGATACATTATCACCCTACCCAAAAGAAAAATGCTTTCTTCAGATCAGTATCATTGAATTTGATTTGCTAAATAATACGACTAAAAAGATTCAATTTCACATCTGTCTATTCAGGAAACATTGTATTCTATTGAGAAAGAATTATGAATAGAGTATAGGGGCGTGAGTGTACCAGCAGTTGGTAATGGAGCCTTCTCCTTGGCTAGTGGAATAAACCTTGGAATTTTACCGCACACAGAACGAGAACTGCAGAACACCCACCGTGGAGCTGCCCTGGTGTGGGGCTTTGGGGGAATTTTCACTGCCTGTGCCTCTTTTAGATATTTCTCCTAGGGGTTGCTCATGTGTTCATTTCTGAACATCTTCTCCCGGTGCCTTCAATTCTTCAGAATCACTTTAAAACGCATTCTTTCTTACTTTGGATTTTTGCTCAGAAATTTAAGATTTATTGCAGAATATCATTCTGGGAGTTAAGAAAGTGGACCTTTGATCCGTTCGCCCCTCAACCTGGTAGGGGTCATTTCTCTACTCACAACAATAACATACACGACAGACACCATGTTTGGATTGGATGGTGGAAGATTCATTGCCAAATTATAAAAATCACACCCTACTCTTTGGCTTTCATTTCTTTTCCTCCGTGAGTCTTGAAGGGGATCTCTCTTCATCACTTCCTTGCACATGCTCACTCCTTTGGAGGATTATTTTAATATCCTAAGAGAAGAGATCCAGAGAGAAGTTACAAACATTGTAAATGACTTGGGATTAATGATCATCTAATACATGGCAGCAATTAAACAGTAAGGTGGTTTTTAGTTTTTTCCTTTGATAAAATTGTTCTCTATTTGGTTTGAATCCTGCCTTGTAACTTACTTGTTGTAGGACTAGGAAAGCTATCAAAGGGCTTGGAGCCCGCTTTTCCTCACCTAACAACAGAATTTTCACTCTAGGTCAAATAACATTGATAGAAGCAGTTGCACAGAGGGAGTTTGGCACATAATGGGGAAGTCAAAGGTTATTTCCCTGTCAATAAATGAAAACCAGGATTCATCTTCTATTAAAGGAAAATTCTAATGCCACGTGAATCCTGTCTACGGATTTATAGAATTTCAGGCAGCAGATCATTGAAGGGGTGGGGGTGCCTCATTTCTTCATGTTTTGTTTTGTTTTTTAATAGCCAGGGTAGAAGAATACATTTTTATCCACTTAAAATACCCAGCTGGCTCACATTTTAAATCACAGATATTTTTGAAAATAAACTTAAAATGCTATCACAATGTGGAAGGGATACAGACACATGTAGAAAATGTAGGATTACGTTTCCACAGTTTCTAGGTCTCTTTTCCCCACAAGTTTAGGGAAGTGTTTTAAGGGTACGAGTTTCTTTCCTTTAGAGCTGAGTTCCAAAGGTTTCAATGTGACCATGGCCGTTTCATTCAAGAAGACATGAGTTAGTTTTGCCGGGTGACACATGTTGCTGACGCCGGTCACTGCCAGGAACCGTAGTGAATCATTGTCTTGAGGGAACTTTTCTTTGGAAACACAGATCTTCTACGGCCACGGACCATGACTGAGTGAACCAAGAGAAAGAGGAAGGCCACTCGCTGCAACTGCCCCCCCGCCCCCTGTGGCTCTGAAGAGCGCATCTTCTTTGAACAGACACTTATAATAACCGAAGCTGTTGACTGTCCACCTGGAGATTAAGGGATGAGCTGCCCTGTGATGATCTGACACTCTAGCATGGGGAGAGTGATAAGTTCCAGATATTTAAACCAACCGTGGCTAGAGCTGAAACCACGGGCCATAAAGGTCTCAGGAGCAGTTTACTGAGAAAAGCTTGGCTGAGAGAGTGGAAATGTTTGCCCCGGGTGCTTTGAAAACACAAAGTGCTAAAGCAGCCACCATATCCATCTGTTTTGTCATAAAGACAAATGAGGAGGTTGGAGCGTACTTAGTCAGGTACCTTGAGGACAAAATAGGATGAAAGGCCCTTCAAATCACATTTACATTTCAGAAGTGTCTCGTCTTCCTGTCATTGGATCTCCACAGAAATTTTCCTATGACGTTCTGGTCTGAACACTGACAGATTCTCTCTTATTGAGTGGAAACCTTCACTTTAAGGCAATATGCTCGATTTAGAGGGTTGCTAAAAGAAATTTCCATTTAGCTAATTTCCATTAGCACGCATTCATTATAACAAACTACATTTGTTAGGCTGGTGCAGAAAATCATGTGTTCATTTGCATTTGTAAATGTATATGTCATAGGAAATTAACTGACTTTACTCACTAGTAACCCAGTTCCAGTGTTCTCACTGACCTCGTGTCCTTTAACCAAGGCATTTTCTTAATAATTTAGGAACCCTACTTGAAGATAACTTGTTGTATAAGATTTATGAAAGTCAAAGTTAAATAAGTGACTTCAATGGAATAACTGTAAAACCCAACATAAAATCTGAATTTCCCACACAGGTGTTTCCCACATAGGTGTTCCTGGGGCTTCAGTTTGGACCTTTTGTCCCCATGGCCCTGCACCGGGGACAGCTTTCTGTCTTTCCAGGAGCAGATGCTGAATTCGAGAGGTAACACACCAGCTTCTTAGTTCTTCCACAGATAATGTTACACAGCTCAGAAATATTTCCTGTGTACTGCAATTACCAGCACACCACTAACAATAAAGGTAATAATAATGACATCTGATATTTATTGAGCGATTTACATCTGCCAAGCACTTGTATATGTTTTCAGTAACTTAATCCATGTAAGGTCCCTATGGGGTATGTACGATAGGTAATCCTATCTTACAGATGGGGAAATCGAGGCATGGCGGCGTCACTGGCCGGAGATCACTCAGTGTGTGGATGTGAATCCAATGACTGGTATGCTCCTAAGCCTGCCCTCCTGACCACAAAGCCAGGCCACTCCCTAGCAGGGCCACAAATAAGACATATGAAAATAATTACGCCCACTCAGCTTTTTCAGAGATGTATTTAAAAAATGTTCCTGCTTCTAAACACGAACCTTGTAAACAGAGCTGTTGCCCAACAGAGCTGTTAGGCAACAATCTTCACTTCCCACTGTTTATAACAGCAAACAACTTTTAACCAGAAAAACCACACTCTAGCTTTTGCTCTACTTATCTCAAGAGATCTTCGAACAACATCGCTGTGGTTAGAGTTCACTTTAAAATGTGATCTATTTACTTGTGCATGGATATCTGGAGCAAAAAATGATGGCAAGCGCCTGAGTCTTCAGAGATTCTGTCTTCTCTCTCTCTTTCTCCCTTTCTGTCTGTCCTTCTTCTCTTGCTTAGTGAAAATGAGAATAGACCACGTTACTGGAAAGGAAACTTCTTTCATATTAGAATGTCAGAGCTGAGCCGTTCAGGTTGCAGGCTCGACTCCCCATTGATTCGCAATCACGCGTGCGTCCGATGATGGTGGCTCACTGTCCTCTCCTTAGACCCCAGGGGGAGCGGCAGAGAGGAGATGTGAAGGTCAAGGAGAGGGGGGCTGAAGACGCTGACTCAGCAGAAGCACTCTGGCAGCAGAGGAATGAGACAGAAAGGACGGATGGACTGACTGGCAGCCAGACAAACCCTCTTTCTGTTATTGGAGTGTCAGGCTGTCCTGGTCCTGTGGGATGGGATCACTGGAGGCAGACACCCTCGGCCAGGGAAGACTCGGGGAGGTGCGGTGGTGGCCTGGGGTGGGGCTTCAATACATCCAGGTGCTCCTGGAACGCAGTGGGTAGCGGCCTAAAATGTCAGATATCCTGTCACCCTGGAGACAGTCCTGTGTGGAGAGGAACCACGCTCTCCCACATGGCAGCAGGACTCCCGCTGAGGTGTGCTGCAAGCTGATGAAACTCCTTCCAAAGTGAGAGAAGTCCATGAACTGAAAAGAACCTCACGGACTCCAGACTCCAGCTTTTCTGGAGTCAGGACACCTCTTCAGGGGGCTGGGGTCCAAGGCAGTCATCAGTGGTTGGTGTTCTTTTCTTGGGAAGATGACAGATGGAACCTCCTCTGCAAGTTAACCGTATTCCGTCATTCTGGCCAGAGTCAGGACCATCCCAAATTGTCCTGGCTTCGTAGGGAGTGTTTCTGCCATTGGCGGGGGAAATTACCTGTCGTGTTATTTTATGCTCCCACTACTTGGAAATATATGGATTCTGTTATCCCTAATTCCAAGGGATTTTGGAAATTACTTTACTGGTTCAAAATAAGGGCTCTTCCCTGAGATGTGGAAGAGAACACATACGATGAAATGCAGTCTGAAGGGGTGGGCTTCGGGCATCCATCTTACACAGAATGATGCTTGTCAAGGGGAAAAAAAAGGGGGCAGATCTCCATAGCTGGTGACTCGGCATCCTGTGTGTGACACTCACTCACCTGCTCTCACCACCCCTTTGTCTAGTTCTGATGTGCTCTGTCCCCAGTAATTCTAGGGTTGTACTGACTTGTGCCCTCCTCGTTCAAAGTGGCAAAGAAAGCTAGTCTTTATTAATGAAAGCGTAACAAATAAGATGCTGAAAAGGGACACATGACATACTAGTTACAGTGCAAACAATAAATCTTGTGGAATGCATGAATACAACAGCTTGGAATAACTGCCAACCACGTCTCTAAATATTTCAGACCTGTTTAAATAAAGAGACACAAATCATTTTTAAAAGAGTCCTGTTAAATGTAGAGACACAAGAATACGATATGGCTAAGAGACAAAGAAACACTTAGGGATGAAGAAATCAATGCCCTTTCAGGGCCCTGCTCAGAAGCCTATTCATTCTCCATTGCTTTTCAAATCCAGCCCTAATGTCCCTGGGTGACCCCTGGGTCCTTCGCAGTCAGGCCTGGTCTCAGTGCTGTGAGAGGGTCACTACTCCCTTCACAGACCGTCCTTCCACTGCCCAGCCTCTTGTCCCCCACGCAGTCCTGCTTCCACGCTTGTGCCCAGACCTCTCCTCTCCCCTAGGACGCTGCCTCCTTTCCACCCCAATAGCCAAAGCCAGCGAGACGCCCTCTCCTCTTCCCTGGCTTCTAGCACTCTCCAAACCCTGGCCATCTTTGAAGCATCAGCCTCTAGCACATACGTACAAAAAAGCCCTGTGTTTTGAATTCCTATAATCACATGCTTGGGTGGTTTACCTTATGTCATTCTCACATAATTCCTGCATGAGAAAACTCCCTTGCAAACAAAAGTGGATTGCTTGAGAGCGGCAACTGAATTTGGTTCTCTTTATTGTGTCCCGTGGATCCTTATGTTAGTGGCATCAGTAGTAAGTGCTTGGTATTGACTAGTGATCATGACTGCCGCCGTTTTTGTAGCGCTTACTGTGTGTCAGATACCATGGCAAGTGCTTTAGATGCACAAGTTCATTTAATCCTCACCAAAACTTTCAGGAGCAACGGCTGTCATCCCCATCGAACAGGATCAAGAAAGGTTAAAGTCAGGCATCTCGGGAGTGGTAGACCCAAGTCAGTCCCCGGACTTCCTGACTCCAGAGCCTGTGTTCTTAAATGCTGCAATCCTTTCTGCTTCACTACTGGAAGTGCTTAGGGTCTGCTAGCATGTTAGAAATCAGTTTCGGTTGTTATTAACACATGTAATAAAATGTGTATAAAAAAGGATCACCAATCTAGAACAAATAAATTTGGATACAAAGATATTTAAATCTAGATAGTCTCATTTCTGGGTATGGGTCGTTATCACTGAGAAGCCAAGAGAAATGGGTTTTATATCACCTGTTGTATATTACCATCAGAGTAAAAGTGCTTTTATCCTAAACTTATCAAACACTTTTTAGTCTAATAAACAACCAGCAGGAGCCAAAGAAGGGGACTCTATGTCATTGAACTGACATGTGAGATGGCTGTAACAACCGGCCACGCTCTGCCTTCTTTAGCCCTTGCTGTTGGAGACGCAGTACTGGCCCCAGGAGGTACATTCAGCATGTGGAGTTGAACTTGCTTGGTTACTGAGTGAGCTCTAAGGTACAGTTTTTCCTTTTGTCCTTCCTTCCTTCCTTCCTTCCTTCCTTCCTTCCTTCCTTCCTTCCTTCCTTCCTTCCTTCCTTCCTTCCTTCCTTCCTTCCTTCCTTCCTTCCTTCCTTCCTTCCTTCCTTCCTTCCTTCTGCTAGATTAGTCCAGTCTTTATGGGCTTTGTCCTCAGCTTCCCCATCTTGAGCACTGTTTCCCTGATGGAACTGGCACCCAAGCTTTCTTAAGCACTGACACCGTATGAACTACACAGACAGTATGCACCATGAATGTGGCAGCATTGGCTGGGGACCATGGTCTGCTCAGTTCTCGTTGGCAAGGACGATTTTATTCTTCAGACTTCTAAATCGTAGGCTAGGGTCACTAGGTGGCTGAAATGACCCAGGACACTAATACTGCCATCCATCCAGTTTAATTATCTACCTCCAGCTTTCTGTTGTCGATCCACGGTAACCCCATAGTACTGAGAGTACTATCCCTAGCATTGCTAGTACTATCCATAGTACTGGGAGTACTATCCCTAGTATTTTTAGTACTATCTACAGTCCTGAGAGTATCCCTATGACTAATAGCTATCTCCATGGTGCTTGATCTTGCTGCCTGTGGGTACTGCAGGCTGCCCTATCTGATCTGATGCTATTACCAGCTTAGCTTCCCCAGACCCTGTTCTGGCCAAGCCCAGCTTCTTCCCCCTTTCTGCTAGTCCACATTTCAAATGGCCCACTATGCTCCGAACTTGAGCCTGGCCCAATTACGATGCCTTTGGGAAATACTCACAGGAATTTTATAGTCTGGGTAACTCGAAATCAGGTCTTGAATAAAAGGATGCTTCAAAAGAAGAGCAACTTTCACTGGCTCCAGATTCTTGGCACCCAGGTCCTGAAATACTTTTATGAAGTTCTTTAAAAAAGGGAAAAAAAATGAACTTTACAATTCTGCAAGTGTTAAAAAGTGGTTTTGACTTAATAAATTCCATAAAATTTTGCTCAAACTTGGGGCAACTTGTCTTAGGCATAGGTTGCCCCTTTGACCAAGTCCAACCAACCTCTGAGTAGATGTTCTGCCTCCTCAGGGTGCTGGATGGCTGGTTAGCGCCTTGGCCTTCGTTTCCTCCTCGGAACACTCGGAGCAGTGTTTCCATAGAAATCTTTTCAGTGTTGGCATTAGCAGGGATTTCTTCTTCCCTTGCCTCCCTTTCCCCGCTTAATTCCCTTTTCTCACTTCTAACATCTCCCTCAGTTCCAGGGCATTCCTGAATCAGACTCATGTCGGTAAAGGAGTAGGTCTGCACAAATAAATAAGAGAACGTGAAGTCAGACCGAAGTCTGGCCAGGAACAGAGACATTTACACACCACCAATTTTGTCACACACTTTTTGTGCCATGGAATGATGGTGCCTGCCCCAAGCTGGCTGAACAAAGTCTAGAAGAGACTGTGTTAGCTGAACTGGAAATCACATCAAAATCTTAGACCAGTGTTGCTGGTAATTTAACAGAGGCTTCCGTGTGGGGTGTGGCTCATCTATCGCTATACATGCGCCGGCTCATTGCCAGGTGCATCGTATTCCTGAACAAATGGACACTGGAACGAATTCTTGTAACTGGTGTCAGACTTCTCATTGCTGTAAACTTTTCACAGGATTTGATTGAGAAACTGACTGCAGATGAGAGGTCCATGGCAAGTTCGTTTCTCAAGTTTGCTAGATTCTAAGCGAAATGAACACTGGTTTAGATGCTGGAAGTTAAACCTGAGTAAACATTCAGAAGGCAAAATAGAAAACCAATTGGATATGGAAAGTCAGGTTGGGATTCTAACTGCAGCTCTTCGACACTTGGCCAAGACCATGAGCTCAGGCACTGACATTCTGAGTACAGCACAGGGGGCATGTGTTTCTGCAGTAAATTCTTACGTAGCAAAAGTCTGAGGAACACTCCTACTCTTTGACCCAGTGAGTACAGATCTAGGAATTTATTCCAAAGAAATATTCATGCGCGCAAAACTTTTGCATGTGGATGCTCATGCAATGTTATTTACAGAAAACATAGAAAACCTACAATTCAAAAGATGTAAAATTGGTGACAAATTATAGTGTTTTTCTGTGATAGAAGATTGTCCTGCCATGAGCATTTTGGTTCAGAACCTGAATACCTTGTGATACCAGAAAACATTCAGAGTGAGTACAGAAAGAAAACAGAACACAAAGTAATAGGTACACTAGGGTCTTCATTTTCTTATTTATCTATACGTCTTAGTGAAAAAAGAAACAGATGCATTAAAGAGTTAAGAGTGGCTGCTTCTGGTTAGTGGAATAAATGATTTCTCTTTCACTTTGTTTTATACTTCCCAAACTGTCTGCAGTGGAATTGTATTTACTGCATTTACTGTAATAAATGTGTGTTTTTGATGATGAGGTCATTGACATTTGGTGATGTGCTGTAGAAAAATGGGCATTATCAGAATGTTGACTGGCCTGATGTTGGAAAACACCTGAGTGCTGATTCTCCTTTACCTCAGGAAGGCAAAGTACTAATGTAGGCTTAAAATAACAGAAGGGTGCCAATGTCTTTAAATATTCAATTCGGGAGAAGCATTAAGTGTACAGATCTTACACGTTCTTTCCCAATAGCTTCTTAAGTCCCATGTACATAAAGATTATGATGCAGCACAAAATTAGTCTAGTCTGTGTGGGTTGGGTTTCCATATCCTTTCGTAAATTGGGAATTAAATCTAATTGGGAGAGGGAGAGGGGGACCGAGAGAGAGAATGCCCCATCAGGTGAAGATTTTAGAATTAAGTCTATCCATCTATCTGTCTATCATCTATCACCTATCTACCTATCTATCCATCCATCTTCTTCTTTATTTTATTTTATTTTATTTATGTCTTTGAAAATCTGCGTGTCTATTTTATTTCCATTAGAAAAATGTCAGCTATAGAACATTTTGGTCCACTTTCTTCTCCTTTACCACTCAAACTTAAATCTTTAATTTTACTCAAGTAAAAGCAGAATCATACGTCTGACACGAGAACGTAATATTTCACATTGAATTGAAAGGATTTAATCGCACTAGGTATACTCTTTTCTTCTCACATCCAGCAGTACAGGTGCATGAATGCAATTCCTCATTTCAGTAACTGGGTTCATCACCTCGTTTCCATTTCATGTTCAGGTCCCCTTAGTATATGGTATTTTCACTATACTTCAGATATGTTAGTCAGTCTTATGCTATCTAATGCCAATTATAAAAATTAAGATGTTAGCTTAAAAACATTATGAAACTTTCAGACTAAGTGACGCTCGGCCCACTTAGAGTGAGGCTGTTGTCGGGGGGGAGACTCGGACAGCGGTGGCTCCACTCCCAGCACGGCCTCCGTGGGTGAAGCTGCAGCCTGGTAAGCAGCTCTCGCAGGCAAACTACTCTTGCAGCACTGTTTGTGGATTCCAGGGACAGCACCGAAGTCATTTATGTCAGCCTGCCCAGTGGTTGTTTTTACCGCATCAGTGACATCACAGCCTGCAGCCTTCAGAATTCTACCCGTGTCTGTAAGAGCTTGTTTAGCTTCTTCTGCCACCCCTCCTGGCACAAGCTGTCCACTTGAAGGGGCCATGCCCAGCTCTGCTGAAATGTACATGGTCCTGTCCACTAACACAGCTGGACTGTAGGGACCAGTGGGCACTGGGGCTCTCGCGGTGCTGATCACCTTTCTGACTAAGGACGACATGGCTAACCCTTTTCTCTTCGGGGCCCTGGGAGAGAGTGACCCCGTACATGAGCACCTTTCACTCCCATTCTCTTCTTCTTCATTTTAAACAACTGAAATACCACATGGCGGAAATGTGGAGCAGGCCTTTTTGTCTCCACCTAGGCAGCTTGGGGAACATGACACTGGCTACCCATCAGTAATTTCCCAGGAGAATGCAACGTTCAGTTTGGTGAAATGAACACAGTCAAGAGGTAAAACCGCCTGCTGAGAGAGGGAAGAATGAATGAATTTCTACTTAGATGCCGCAGAGGTGCTGTGTGGACACACAGACACAGCCTGAGGGTGCGCAAGCGACTAGTCAGGTCAGAGGGGCAGGCGGAAGCAGAACTAAAGAGAGGCAGAGCCTGGTCTCTCTGTACTAGTCCCATGGAGAGAGACCAGCTTTTCAAAGGCTTGACATAATCATTATGGGGTAAACGAGTTTTTTATTTTAGCTAAAAGGTAACAACTTCAACATTTGAAATCTTAAGAGAAGAATTCTTAACTTATCAATATCAGAAGATGCTTTTTAAATTTGTGCTATTTTTACTCCCCAAGGGGCTGGAACAGAATAGGGTCAGGGGTTCAGGGGGAGGGGGATGAGGCTGAGACTGGGGCCAGGGCAGCAGCTCAGCGTCCTGGCCGGGCTGCTGCGTGTGCTGGAGCGGGGCGTGTACTCCAATAGACACCTCGGGAAGACCACGATTTTGAATGTAGGTGTGTGAGCAGAACCAGGGATGCCAGATTGCAGAAGAGCCGGTGCTTCTGAAAGAGCAGTTATTAGTGGCATCAAAATTCTGTGAGTCATATTATCAACTGATGATGGCACTAGCGAACACTGTGTCACACGCAGCTCTCGCAGAGGTGGCCCTTGAGGACTCCTAATAGATGTTTCCCCGGAACGGCGCCTGGACATGCATCTCTATGTTCAATCAGTTCAGCCCCATGTCTCCGAGGCAGAACAAGACACTAACGGGACTAATGTGGGCAAAGCGTCAGAGCAAACTGGAATAAAAATGACTGTGTTTTGAACCCAGAGTCTCGAACACTCTGCCGAGGTGCTTTAACAAGACTTTCCAAATGTGCAAGATTCAAGCTCACAATTTACTGAATCCCCATGTTGTAACCCCACACCACATCGGCCAGGAAAACACTTCTAAAAATGTCAACTCATTACAAGTTTCACTGGGACTAGTGCATGCTTGTTAATGCTTTGCTCTTGAATGTCTTTTGAATTACCCAGGAGAAGTGGATTAAGCAGGAAGTCTGTGCCACATCGAACAGAAGTCTGAGTCTCAGAAACAGAGTGAGAAAAACTGAAACATTGGGGGACATTTGCAGTTGTGTGTGTGAAAAGCAAAAGCAGAAACCTGATTCAATGCCTTGGGAATGAATATGGATGTGTTGGAGGTGTTATTTCTGGGCAGGCTCATTATGGCTTCCTGGGATGAGGTTGCCCAGGAAACTAGAACACAGCTGGAGAGGGCACAGAAACAGAAAGGCATAATTGGAGGCAGGATGGCAGGACAAGGTGTGAGCACGAGTGAGGGAGGTGGTAGATCCTGTGTGTCAGAAGCTCCTAGGATTCACTCCAAGCCATTAACAGGCTTGTATGTGTTGTGTGGGACACATGCATTCCATCCCCTACCTCTCACGGGTTCACTGTTGTTCAGAGGTTGTGGGCCGGTTCTGGTGTGGCAGTATCTTTGGGCTCTCAATGAGCTCGGAGGGAAGCAGTCCAGGGGAGCTGCTTCCTGGGTGGGGGCAGTAGCTGACACTGCATGAGTGATTCAGGGACAGGGATTCAGCGCCCTGTACTAGCTGGCTCTGCTGCTACCCACCAGGGCTGCTGTCTGTTGCTGTGGCAACAGTTCTAGGACAGGCTTTCGTTTTCCTGACCTTTCTGCCTCCTGGATCCTGTTGTAGCCTCTGCCTGGAATGTCTGCTCTCCTCTGCTTTAGCTTGAGACTGGAGTCTATTCCCTTTCCTCTCTCTTCTTCCCTCTTTCCTGCCATTTTACAAACATTAGTTGAGCACTTGTTATGTGGCAGCTACTTTGGGGTAACGTGGTACCCCCAACTCAAGATAGAAATAGCAGAAGAATTTGATAAGCAAACCCCTTCCTGAACAGCTAGCTCTCCTTCTTGTCTCTTTTGCCCCCTTACAGTCTGGTCTTAAAACAGCAGCCAGAGAGGTCCCCACGTGCTGTCCGTCAGATGGCTGGACTCCAGTGACTTCTCATCCTGTCTCTTGGCAGAGTCCAGGCCTCTGAGCTCTCTCCCCATCACTTTTCCTTTCTGGCCACTCCTCCAGCTCACTCCTCTCCAACCACCATGGCCAACTCCATAATTCAATGGCTGACTCTCTGCTCCTTGGAAAACACCAAACATGGCACCTCTTCAGGGCTTTCGCCCTCACGGCGGCCTTCACTCGAAGTGCTCTTCCCTCAGAGGCCTGCAAGACTCCCTCCCCTTATCCAGGCCCCTGTTTGTGTGTCTCTCCAAGGAGCACCTGAGCTGTCAGTGCACGCAGCATCTGTCTGGCCTTGCTCTGGCCCTGATGGGAGGGAAAGGGCAGCCTGTCCACCCGCTCAGGGACACAACTTAAGGTTGTGTCTAAGAGAGCCTATTTCTTCCTGGATGTGAAAGCTGTCACAGGGACGTCCCGTTCCACCCCTGCCCCCTGAGGCACCCAGCACACCCTATTTTGACAACGTGCATGAAAGGAAAAGAAGTGTAACTAGGGTGTCGGAGGGATTTGGACTGGAGGGCGCCCCGCTGCTCCGAGTCCACTCAGAAAGAACAGGAGAATGCATTCTGCCCTGAGGGCCCCAGCTCTGTGTCCAAAAGATCAGGGGAGAGTAAAGAGTAAAAAGCCACACCAGTGGGCACCTAAGTATATTCATTTCCCTGTTCTGGGGCTTTTCCACCTGAAAAAGCCAGGGAATGCCAACCCCTTAGAAATCTAAGGGGAATGTGAGATTTTATTGGGTATGAGGCTTCTTTGTCCTTGGTTACAGGTGACACAAAGTGCCTGTGGATTTCAGGTGGCTGGGCTTCGGCCTGAAACACGATCAGTGTGACATACATGGTCGGGGCGTCTAAGTCCTGAATTTGTTTGACATAGAATTACCCTGAAGTGTGACAAACCGATTGAGTTGATATCCAGTTCTTTCTCATTGATCAGGGTTCACATTGCATGCAAAATAAAGGCTGTCCTTTACAGAGAACACTTTGATTCCAGCAAGGAACGCTGAGCAAATTTTGACTTTACTATAGAAGCATTTGTTTGGACAGTGGGCCTCAGTTCTTAGTCCCATTGGATAAGGCTGTATTGAAGACCGAGTATAGGTATAGCATTGTGGCAGGTGCCCAGGACAACAAGAAAATGAACATGTCTTTGTTGTCAGAAGTTTAGGATCTCTGGCCGCCCCCTCCAGACCCCAGTGCAAGTCCCTTTCAGGAATTTGGTTACCTCTTCTGCAGTAATAGTAGCAGTTTTGATTGGCCGGAAGATAGAAGTCCCAGTGGCCACACTGAGGGCCCTGTAGACCCCTTCCACAGGATCTGGGTGGCAAGCAAAATAAAGCAGCATCCACGTGTAGTCGAGCAGGGGTGGGTCATTCTCATCATCAGCAAACAGCCTAAAGAAAAACTATCACAAAAAAGGAATTTCACCAAGCGTATAATGCATGCCCTCCAGTAGGCAGTAGACAGACAGGCAATGAAGCCCTCCCTCCAGCAACTTTAGAATAAGGTCACTTTCTGAGGATGGAATCGGTAACACTAACATAACAAATGGTACTGAATGAAGAGTATGCTAAGTAAAAAGCATAAAAAGTAGGTCACAGAATTCTAACGGTAAAGAAAACCGTGTGCGCATCAATAATATTGACGTACTTAGGAAAGAACGTGTCACAAAGAGGGCGGGGCCTCCCTGTAAAGCAGGGAAAGGGGGCCACCAGAGCAAGGACCCCTCTGTCTGACCTCAGTGCCATCTTGACAAACTGGGCCCTGACTCCTGAACATGAAGCTTCTGGTACATCTTTCTCTGTCGGGGGTGGGGAGAGGGGACGAGAATTATGCCCCAAGACACCTGGACTCTAGCCATAAGCATCTTTAAACTGGCCCACCTTGCTCTGAACTTCGTACGTAAACTACCGGCAGTAACGTGACTTCTTCCAGTGTGGGCTCGTCTCCAGGGGGAGAGTGTGCTGGCCACTGAGTATCACTTTGTTTGGCAAGTCTCTCCCTCATTCTAAGGACTGAAGGAACGGTCAGCTCTATGAACAGTGTCCTGTGCCTTTGTCAGCATGTGGAGCTAGGGCTTGGGAACTCAACATCCCCTGGGGCCCTACAAAGCTGAGGCTGAAGCCTGGGGCACATAAGCCACACCTAGAGCCGACATGGTGCTCTGGGGAGGTGACTGGCTCTTCTCAAGCATGTGCATACAGTGACCTGGAGAACCTTTTAAAAATGCAGACTCTCATCAAGTAGTGGTTCTGGGGCCGCCTACGGCTCTGCGTGTTTAGCGAGCGCCTAAGTGATTCCATTGCGCCTGGTCTTGGCCTGCACATTGAGAAGCAAGCGCCTTGATCCGGGGCTACCATGCTGTTCTCTGTCACCAGCAATCCTGACAACTATGAGCAAATTTAATTAGACACATGTGAAGTTGGAGGAATTTCTGATATTCAACAAATCTGATAAAAATTCAAATAAAAATAACTTTTATAGAAAAAATGAAATGTATAAAATCTCTTCTGCTAACAAAGCCAAAAAGAATCGTGGGGGTGGACGGGACCTGTAAGTGCACTCATTCCTTCAGCCACCCTTCATCACACGGTGGCTGAGTGTCTGCTCTCAGCTGGGCACAGAGCCAGGCGGAGACGCTCAATGCCCCTTCTGATGCTAAGGCTGGGCTCATCCGGGACCGTGAGTTTTCTTCATCTTCTCACTCACCTGTGAGCTACTTCAGAGATTTCCAGCAGGACTAGGAGCGGAGGGGGACTAACACTAACAGGTAGATGACATTGTCCTCGGGTGTTTATCTCCCATTTCTTTTACATGAATCATTGAACTTCAGTTGTATTTCTACTGAATTGGCCTGATAAATTGTATGCAGGTACAACACATCATTATTTCCATTAACAAAGAAGTAGAATACAGTCTATTGAAAGATGTGCAAAAATAAGTCAATATGTGGACACTTTCTGTAACTACACAGGCTTATTAAAGCAATGAATTGGACATTCAAAAAAAGGTAAGTCTTGCTATGTTTTCAAGATCATTTAAAATACTGTAGTAGGTGGAGTCTTTAGGGCTTTCTATGTACAATATCATGTCACTTGCAAATAATGACAGTTTTATTTCCTCCTTTCCAGTTTGGATGCCTTTTACTGTTCTTCTTGTCTGGTCACCGTAGCTAGAGCTTCCAGTACTATGTTGAATAGGAGTGGTGAAAGTGGACATCCCTGTCTTATTCCTGGTCTGGAGGGAAACCGTTTAGTTTTTTCCCATTGAGTATGAGGTAGGCTGTGGAATACTATGCAGCTGTAAAACAGAAGGAAATCTTACCTTTTGTGACAGCATGGGTGGACCTGAAGATGATTATGCTAAGTAAAATAAGCCAGTCAGAGAAAGACAAGTACCATACAATTTCACTTATATAATGAACAAAATAGAAGCAGAAGCATAGATACATGGAACAGTCTGCCAGCTGGCGGGGGTGGGGTGGGGCGGGGGGAGACTGGATGAAAGGAGGTGAAAGGATTAGCCAAGAAACATACATACGTACATAACACACAGACACAGACAACGGTGTGGTGATGGCCAGAGGGGAAAGGGAGGCAGGGGCTGGGTGGAGGTGGACAAAGCGGGGAGATGGAGACAGAAGGAGACTTTGCTTGGGGCAGTGGGCACACGAAGCAGTGTGCAGATGATGTTTTTTTGAGCTACACACTTGAAACCTGCGTGGTTTTGAGAACCGATGTCACCCTAATAAATTCAGTAAAAACAACAACAACAAAATAAAAGTTGTAGTAGGCAGAATTCTAAGGTGGCTTCAAAGGCTCCCCTTACCCCATGAGTACGTGTGTGTATCTTGTATATCCCCTCCCCTTGAGTACAGGTGGCAACTGTAAAAGTGATGGGAAAGTCCTTCCCATTAGTAGGTTACCTTATGTGGCACAGGTAAGATGTTTTTCAGTCCTGTTAAGGTTCTTAATCCGTTGATTCTGAGTTAATCAAAAGGTAACCTGATGCTGGGCCTGACCTAATCAGGTGAGCCCTTAGAAAAAATAAAGAACCTGGGCCTTAAGGGAGAGATTTGACGTCTGAGAGATGCTCTTCTGCTGGCTTTGAGGAAACAAACCGCCAGGCTGTGAGAGGGCCACATGGGAGGGAACGGTGGGCAGCTTCTCCAAGCTGAAGGTCACAACCCTGTGGCTGCAGGGATCTGAACTCTGCCAACAGCCCATCTTAAAAGCCAGTCTTGGAACTGATCTTGGAACTGGCTGCAGATGAGGCGGCACCACACTGATTTCTTGATTTCAGCCTTGTGAGACCCCGGGCAAAGGACTCAGCTAAGCCATGCCTGGACTTCTGACTTACAAAAACTGTGAGGTAATAACTAGGTATTGACAAGTACTTATTGAACAACTATGGCATGTCAGGCATGAACTGTTCTCGATGCTTAAAATGTATTCCTCAGGAAAGAAAGATGTCTATTCTTGAGGAACTTACTTCCCAGAAGGAGAAGACAGAAAAACAGAGAATAAACAAAATAAATTAAGTAAATTTATGGAAACACAGAAAAAAAGCAGGTCAAAAAAGGGGGAACTGAGAGTGAAGGGAGAGTAGGTGGTAAAACCGAGAAGCTGAGATTTGGACAAAGATTTGGAAAGGGCAGGGATTTAGAACATCTCACACAAGAGCACGCCAGGCGGAGGGCACTGCTGAGGCCAGTGCCATTAGGTGTGTGCATGCCTTGCCTGCTGCTCAACAAAGAGTGGGCCCGTGCAGCTGAGATAGAGCGGGCAGGGGCAGAACAGCAGGAGATGGGGTGAGAGAGGGGAACAGTCAGAAGACGCAAAGCCAGGTTGGCTTCTTAAGGACTTCAGCTTTTCCTCTGAGCAACAGGCAGAGCTGTGGGACGACATGAAGAGGCTGCCATGACCTGCCTGTGATCTGAGCTGGGGAAAGGGAGAAACGGGGACATATCAGGAGGCTTTTGCAGCCACCCAGCTGGAGTTGACTGTGGCTCGTTCCAGTGACCGCACTGGGGCTTGGGAGGCACGGTCTGATCCTGGATATGCAGGGTCCAGCAGGAGTAACGCCTGCTTGTTGTGGGTGGTAGGGTAATAATATGGGTGTAATAAGTTGTAGTTTTAATTTGGAAATTTCATCTAAAATGTCGTACAGTGTGCTTGAGTGCGACATTGTTATGTTACAGAAGTACATGCTTATGATTTTATGATAAAAAAGGAGTGCTATTTGTGCTGGACCCTGTACTCTGTCTACCAGGATTTCTTGAGGGATTGGATATGACTCCTGGGGTTTGGGCCTAAGTGACTGAAAGGACAGAGTTGCCACTGGCTGAACGGACAGAGCTTTAGGTGGAGATGGGAACGGTGGGGTGGCAGGGATGGGAGATTGGATTCTTGGTTGTGGACATGGTGAGTGGGACATGTCTACCGGGACATTCAAGTGGGGACGCCACATAGGCAGGTGCATCTAGGAGTCTAACATTTTAAGGGGTTTCGGGGTGGAGACAGACATTTGGGATTTGTCAGCAAATGGTCAGTACTTCACACCATGAGCTCGGCTTCAACGAATATGCATAGAGCAATGGGAGAATCTCACATGGACAGAGCTGTGGAGAAGAGATTAAGACATCACCTGTGAGTTTGAATATAGCAAAAGTCAATGGACTTTTCTCAGGAAGCCCCTAAGGAGTTCTAGAATACTGGGACAGTTTACTCAGAGGAATAGTTGCTCTGGGTGTGAGTGGGTGAGGAGCTGGGGAGCCAGCACAGAGCCTGCCGACCTCCTCAGTCCTGTGTTGTCACTGCCAGGGGACAATGGTGTGACTGCAGCACAGACATGTCTCAGGGCTCCTGTTTTGGGTGCAGCTGGGCCGTCTGTCCAGGGTCTGCACTCTGAGTCATCCAAGCCCCTGGACAGTGTCCATGGCCTGTCCCCAGGGGCTGCTGCTGGGTGTGGCTTGAGACAGGCCCTGAGTCTCGTATAGCATGGATGACAAGGGAGGGGAGCTGCAGGAACCTTAGATGGCAGCCCAACCCTTCTGTCTGAGAGGATGCAGGGGTGCTGGGAGGCGGAGGGACCTGCTCAAGGCCCTGCAGTGCGTCATGACAGAACCGAGAACAGAGCCCAAGGGTCCTGACCCTCAGAATTCCCTCCTCATGGGCTTTGTTTGCTTCCTGATTTGGCTTTTCTATTTGCAGTACAGCCAGTGGAGCAGACTTGCCTTCCGTTCTCTCTTTGCACCTCCTTCTTCAGCACGTTAACCGTTAACCGCTCTTGCGCCACGAGTAGGTAGCGTGGTTGGTGTCTGTTTGGCTTACAGGACCAATCACGTGCTCTCTGTCAGCCCCATCGGAGAGGGGACAAAATGGCGGCACAGAGAGGTTTGGTGACTCCACCAAGACCTCAGAGCCTGTCAGCAGCGGGGCCTGTGGTTTTAAGCCTGGTTTGAGCACCGAGATTTGTGTGAGGCTGTGCACCCAGAGCCTGAGGCAGGGAGGGATGGGAAACACCACTCCTCGCCCTTTCTAGGTCCTCTGGACATCATACATATACACACACATCACGCACACATGCACACACGCACACATCAGCCATCCTTTGCCCCACAAGAGTACTTCCTTATCAGGCTTCACAGTCCCGCCTCTGCTCCTAACTTTGTCCCTTGCCTCCCTGTCACTTCTCAGCAGTTTGGGCAGCAAGAGGTGGCAGCCACTCCCTTCTTTGGAACCCGAAGGTCCTTTCCTGCTTCGCTGTCTCGCGTCCCTGGGGCTGAGTTGCACCGGCTGCTTTCTGGCTTTAGCGGCTGGAAAGCAACGAAAAGATTCTGCCCTCACCTGGCATTCTAAAAACTTCCGTCTGGAGAGGAAGGTGCTATCAGTCTGCTGGTTTCTTCCCAAGGAACGAAGAACCCGTTTATGTTGTTGCAGATTGGCTCACGAAACCATTTAGAGTCGGCCAGCCTCCCAAAGCTTTAGGGGAGAGTGGATGCGCAGGTTCCCACTGTCAAAGCCAGCACCGGCCCAAACAAACAGCTGCCCCTGTAGCTGCAGCCTCATGTCTTGGACGCTCAGGGTCGTTCTTCGACCGTTTCTCCTCCCTGCCCTCTGCTGGCACGTAGCAGAGGTGCTAAAAAATGTGCATCCCGTTGAAGGAAATTGCTCACTTTGAGGTTGTTACTGGAGTCATGGTCAATTCTGTGCTGCAATTTTGCACTAATGGTTGGCTGGAAATTGAATAATCAATATACATAGTTTGCTGTGATAACTACATCCGCCATTCAGCTCTGCTCATATCTTAGTTTGGTTATGTTATGCATATTTTCGTGTTTTAAACATTTACACTCAAGTTGGAGTCATGTTTAGGTTTTAAGGGATTGCTTTCTATTGTGGCTTCAGGAATAAAAGCTAATAATAATATTAACATTATTACTATTATCAACACATTACCACTATCATTATAATGTTATCATCCATCATTCCTATGGATGATAATAGTATTTTTGATAGTAACAAAACCTGGTGGGCCAGGGGCAACACTGTGGGTAGAGCCTAGGTATGTCGCACTTGTTAGTCCAAGTCGAAAAAAACCCAAACGTATATTGGTAAAACGACAGTTTTCATCCTAAGCTTCCAGAATTGGAAGGACACTCAGAGACCAATGTGGCGACGTCGTGGCTTATTTGACACAGGAGAGGAGGGAAACCTGAGAGGTGGCGGAACTTGCCCGGGATCAGTTAGAGCGGGAATGGCAGGGCTCTGAGAGCTCGGCCCTGCCTCCTTCCCCAGGGCTCCTCTGTGCTGCTGCCCAGGGGGGTGTAAGCCTGCACTTTGGGGATACAGCAAAGGAGCTGCAGGGGGGCATGTGTCTAAAACAAATCGCACAAGTGGAAGAAACAACAAAGAAATTGGTCAGCGTCGCAGTGATGTGGTAATTACCTCTATAAGATGCCCTTGCCTATTGAATGGCAGGGGTTCGAACGGGTCCTCTGGAACTTTTACATCTTCATTCCCCGTAAACCAGAGACCGGCCTGTACACAAAGTGAAAAAGAAAATTATTCATGTGTTATGCTGAGATGTAACTGTTCCTTTAAAAGCCATAGAGACCGAGCCCACCTTGTGCAGGCAGGTGTCTGAAGTGGGCTGAAGAAACCAAGGGATAGAGGAGAAAATTCTAGCACTAACTTCTACATGTGTTTTGATCTGTTACTTTTGCAATTGTTATTTTACAAAATTTGATAATGCGTTGGGTTGACCAAAAAGTTTGTTTAGTTTTTTTTCCATACAATGGTTCTGGCAGTGCTTAGCTGTCTTTTAACTTGATTGAAACAATTTTGTTAGATTGCATCGGGACAGCTGTCATATCAGGGTGCACTTAAAAAAGACTTATCAAAATTGGTGAATTTCGTGCAGCCATTTTAATATTGGAGATGGAAGAAAATATGCAACATGTTCGGTGTATTATGCTTTATTATTTCAAGGATGGTAAAAATGCAAAAAAAGAGATTTGTGCAGTGTCTGGAGAAGGTGCTGTAACTGATTAAACGTCAAATGTGGTTTGGGAAGTTTCTTGGTACTACTGACATTTTGGCCGAATAATTTTTTGCTGTGGGGCTGTCCTACGCCCCATGGAAGATGTTTAGCAGCATGCCAGGCCTCTACCCACTGGAAGCCAATAGTGGGAAAGAGCTGACATACTCAAAATATCCAAATCAATAAAGTTATTGATGAAAATGAAAAATGTGTCTTTTCTTTTAAGGAAAAAACTAAGTGGACTTTTTGACCAATCCAATATACAATGTATCAATGCAGTAGTATACACGTAAAATGTATCAGTGAAAATCCACATATTAGGGATGCTAGCAGTATTTGAACTTGGAACATGGGATGAAGCTTGGAGGTCACTGCCCTAGATTTTGCTCGCATAGCAGTATTTTTTGGGGCCCCTGCACCTGTGACAGCAGCTCGCATACCACACGTCTTCCGGTCATGCTGTCTGTTCTCAGGGCCCAGGGTGGTGCTGGAACATGTTGTTGGTGTTGGAAAATCTTTGTTGAGTGACTGACTGACAGACTCAAGAGCTCAAAGGCCTACCTTTTACTGACATTGCTTTTTCTCAGCCCATATCTAACACCAATTACGAAATCCCTTGGTTCCCCTTCGGCAGTGCCTTGTCCATTTCTCCCTCCCTTCTGTTCCCATGCTGTCACACTGGGGCAGAGCCTCATTATTCCATCACAGGACACCCCCGTAACCTCAGAGCTGTTTTTGTCTCTGATCTTCCTTTTTTTGTTTTAGCTTGTACCATGCAACCATATCAATCTTCTCAAAACTTTAATCTTGTCATCTCAGTCTCTGTTCAGACCATTTCCTACTCTCGCTCTTTCATTCACATCACCCTCCTATGTGAGGTGACCTCCTATCCACCCATGTAAACTACACAGTCCTAGCTCAGATCACACCTCTGCCAGGAGGCCCTCCTTGATCTCTGCTATGAACTTTAATTTGACTTGTTCAAATCTTACATTTGGCATTGAGTTCATTCCTTCGGGTGATACAATTTGTGTCAGCTGTTGAAAATCAGT
This sequence comes from Macrotus californicus, assembly GCA_007922815.1. Taxonomy (NCBI): domain Eukaryota; kingdom Metazoa; phylum Chordata; class Mammalia; order Chiroptera; family Phyllostomidae; genus Macrotus; species Macrotus californicus. Next base: position 41,411 of record VMDR010006185.1, read on the forward strand.
TATTAAATTCCTTGGGTTCAAAGACTGTGTCTTATGAAGCTTAATTTTTATACGTGGTAAGCAGTTGATCTACCTAAGCATTTTGTTGCCAGTTCTCACTCCCTTACCCTCTCCCATAGCGACAACCTACTTACTCTCAGCACTGTTACTGCCAAGAGCCACCTGCTTACTGAGCTTGACTCTGGTCTCTGGTTTCTGCCTTCTTTCCTTCTAAGAATCACCTGTACTTTGAAAGGAGGCTGCAGTGACATTGGGTAGCTGGTAAGGGGTTACAGCCCCCAGAGGTGTGGACTGAGTTTTATTTTTATTTGGAACAAAGGAATGCTGGGCTGGGAGATGCTAGCTATGTGACAGCTTATGAGGAAGAAGACTCAGAAGCAGCTTATGGTCCAGCATGGGCCTCAGCTTTGGATGTAAGTGCTTTTGCACTGATCAGGAGGTGATCTTGACCCAGTAACTAATCTGGAAGGTAGGTACCACTTTCTGGGAGAATAGAGAGATGAAGAGCATAGGTATGATCTGTGCTTTAGAATGTGATGGAGTAACAAGAGTTCAGAATTACCTTCCTGCCTCAGATAACAAGAAACATGGACAACATATATGATACATGTGTTTCCAGACATTAGATGACAGACAACACAGTGCAGTAGTTGCCAACAGAAGGAAAGCAGAAGGGAATGCCTGCTACTGTTCCAGCCTAGGGGGAGTTTCCGGGCTGCAGTGCCAGGAGGGTGCCCAGATAGAGCCTGGCGGTCTGGCTGAGTTGATGAGACAGATTTTGGAGTTGAAGGAGGCCAAGATGGCTAGAATTTTCAGGGCATAATATAAGAGAGAGAGGGGGGTGGAGGGCTTGAGATCTGTAGAGGGGTCTCCTACATCTCAATGAAGATCCAACTGTGGATGTGTGTGTGAAATACCAGAAGCTGGGGAAAGAACCACAATAAGGGAGTAGGCTGGACCATTCCTGAGACTCACGCAGGGCTGGGAAGAGTTCATGTTGCCCCAGGCAGAGTGAGAAGACCTGATATGTAAGGCACTGGGTAGATACTGCCGTGGCAGTTGGGCCAGATCAGGCCTACACTAAAGGCAGCTCTGGACCCACTCTTACAAATCATTTTTTCTTTTTTGAACTATTATAACTTATAAATGAATTCAGCAACGTGACAAGGTATAAAATCAACACATAAAAATTAGTTCCATTTCTATAGACTAACAATGAATAATCTAAAAAGAAAATTAAGAAAACATTTACATTTGCAATAACATCAAAAGGAATAAAATACTTAAGTATTAACTTAACCAAGGAAGTGAAAGGCTTGCACAGTAAAAGCTAGAAAACATTGCTTAAAGAAAGTAAAATAGACTTAAATAAATGGAAAGACATTCTGTGTTTATGGAATGGAAAACAATATAGTTAAGACGCAGACACTACCTAAAGTGATCTACAGATTCAATGCAATCCCTATCAAAATCCCGAAGACATTCTTTTGCAGAGCTAAAAAAAAAACCCCAAACATTCTAATAATCATATGCAATTTTAAGAGAAACCAAATAGCCAAAACAATCCTGAAAAAGATGAACAAAGCTGAGGGACTCACACTTTCTGATTTCAAAACTTACTACAAAGCTACCGTTATTAAGACAGTGTGATGCTGGCATACAGATAGACATGAAGATCAATGGCATAGAGCAGAGAGCCCAGAAATTAACCATCACACATCAGCCAAATGATTTCTGACACATCCTTACAACTCTTAATGTAACCTTGAAATAATAAAACTGATTCCAAGTAACATCACTACATGTCTGACAATATTTAAAGTATGTAAAACTGGGCACCCAATAATATAAAATTCACAATATCTGGCATCCAATATAAAGTTACTAGGCATGCAAAAAATGTAAATAAAAAAGACCAATAACCGAGAGAAACATCAATCAATAGAAACGAACACAGATGGTACAATGAATAAAGATCATGTTCACTTAGCTATTCTGAATATATTTCCTTTGTTCGAGGACATGAGGGAAAGCATGTACATAATAAGAAAGAAATTAAAGATGTTAAATAAAGCCAACTTGAGCTTCTAGGGATAAAAAATACATATCTGAAGTGAAAAATACACTGGATGGTGTTAATAGCAGATTCGACTCAGCAGAGGAAATAATCAATGAACTTGAAGACACAGAAATAGAAATGAATACAAAATAAGGTAAAGAGGAAAAATCCTGGAAAAAATAAGCTAAGCATCAGTAGCCTGTAGGACAATAAACATATGACTGGAGTTTGAGAAGGTGCAGAAAAAGTATTTAGAAAAAAAATCCTGAAAAATTTCCAAATTAAATAAAAACTAAAAACCCACAGTTGTAAGAAGCTCAGTGAACCCCAAGCAGAAAAAACTAGACTGAGGAACACAATAATCAAATTGCTAAAAACAGTAATAGAGAGGAAATAAAAGAAGCCAGAGGGGAAATAAAGAAACAGAGATAGGATCCCTACCCTTCTCTCTGTAGCTCAGCCACTCTCAACTCCACATCCAGTGGTTTCCATGCAGAGAAATCTTCCCCGGTTCTTAAAAGCAATGGCTCATTTATATTAGTTTTCTAAAAGTTTATAATATTTCATAAACTAGAGAACTGTTTCAAAATGTTTCACACGTAAGAGGGCCACATTAAAAAGAAAAAAAAGCAACCTAATTAGAAAACAACTTATGGTTTTTAAAAAGTCATCCATGAAAATTTTTACAATAGGAAATGGTCAACATGATCCTGTGTAGTAGGGTTTCAATTGATAAAGCAAGGTTCAGTCCACCACATCCTGCTTCACTGGGTAGGTAGGCAATTTGTCCTGAAAATATGGAAATGTCCTTAGTATTCTCTTGCTGAAATATGGCCAAAGAATTTTTTCTTTTCCTTAGAAAATGAGCACTGCGCTGTTTGAATCCTAGAACGTCTGACTCATTAAGCCTACAATAAGCTGCGTTCTCACTGACAGAAGATGAGTCGCGAGCTGAACATCAAAGAGTCCTGCTTGAGTGTGACTAAACATGCATGCACCACAGAGGCAGCCTACAGCAGCTGCAGATGGGACGGGATCACGGGGCGTGTGGGCTTTCATGCTCACGTGGCTCAGAGGGGGCTTGCAGCCCGGCTGACTTCACAAACCTGGTATCTCATTCCATTTTAGAAGCTGGGGAAATCAGCCCACTCTTATGTGGCTGTTGTGGTGAACTTGCAATTAGTCACAAAAAAAAAAAAAGTAAAAGGAAAGAAAAGAAAGAAAAAAAGAGAGACAAAATAAAAAGCGGAGTAGAGAGCCTTTTTCTCCCAGAAAACTTCATCTCAGCAATGCAGTTATACTATGTTATTGTTCTAATATGGTGTTTTCAATAAATCTCACAAAATGTTGCCCTAGAAGCTGTTTTGAAATTTTTTTCCATAAAATGACCTTTTTTCTTTTTTACGAGCTGGTGAGTGTTGGAAATCTGTGAAAGTTGTGATGTGGGGTGGTCAAGGGCGCCTCTCTAAGTGGCCTGCTGGTCTTGGGGCTCCTGAGGAGTGGGCAGTGTGGGGAATTGTGGGAAGGAGGAGAGCGCAGAGCTCAAAAATCAACTGCTCCCAAAACACAGGTGGTGCCCAAGGAAGTATTTCTGAGTTTCTATTAAATACAGCAGCCAACTTTCTCTAAGAAAGTCACATCTTTAGTAAGGGAACTTTCTGGTGTTGGTGCAGCACTTTGTTTGGTTCGTGTTTGTGAAAAAGGATGTTTAAATCGATATCTTGTGTTAATTGGCACATATTGTAAATAAATAGTGACGGCTGGTAATTGCACAGTGACCACTGTTTAAAGTCTTAAGCCAATGATAAAAATAGAGTAAATTGTGCTTTGCTGTTTTGTTTTTAAACAAAATCATCTTTACAAGTTGTAAGCCCAGGACAGTGATAGAATTCACAAATTGCCCCCCCTGGGAAATAAATCACAGCCTAGTCAGCTGAACACTTTTTTTGATCATCCATGAAGGAACCTTCTCAACATGTAAGTGCTATTTCCTCTGGCTCAACTGTGTAAGTGTGAGAACCTCAGGGCCGGCGATGAGCACTCCGGCCATTAATTACAGAAGGAAAGAGAAGCCAGAGGGGCATGATCTTTCCGTGGCGTGGTGGCCTACATTTGAGATACGGGCACCTAGAGGGTAACACCCTGTTTCAGAATGGGCGCCCTGTACCCACGTCCGCCTTCGGTGTCTACCAGCACTGTGAAGCGGTGGGCAAGAGGGTGAATTCCACAGCAGGCACAACATCAGCAATGCGGGCCCTTCCTAGTTAGGGGGTTTCACGCTCGCCCCTTCCTTACTCAAACTTCTCAAGAATGAGTTGGTTTTTCTTATCTTTACTTCGTAGAGGTCTCATCATTCCTCAGTCCTCGGTGGTCTGGATTCTGTTCTCTACCAGGATTGCTCTAGTAAAGGTCACCAGTTAGATTCTGTTTACTTCTCAGGCCAAAAGTAGTCTGGTCTTAGTGGCCCTAGCTGTTGCTATCCACCTGCATGTACTGCTGGAAGGTGATGGTGCCCGACTGCTCCTCATCCACAGCCTTGAACCTCTGCAGGGTCTCAAGGAGCTCCTCCTCCAGGGCGATGGGCCAGGGCAGCGAGGCCACTAACAAGAACTTCCGCCAGTCCACAAAATCCAAGTTTACTGTCAGTAAAGATGTTAGTTCCTGCAACTGGGGGAAAACAGGAAACGCCATTGGAATATTTGCATGACTCTATCGGGAAGCTCTGTTGCTCACATTTCTCAGTAAGAGACTCAGAGGAAAAAAGTAGGATCTCAGACTGGTGATTAGAGCTGGTCGTGACTTATGTTCCCTCGAGTTCTCCCAACCACTTTACACTGGGCAGTCCCCTGGGACATTGGTGTTTTTGCTCACTGTTACCCAGTGAGTTTACACATGTGTCTCCAGTTGACTTTGCAGCTTGTAAACAAGGGAGGGATAACAGTGACAGTGGTGGTCGCGTAAGGACCCACAGCCTCGCTGGTGGGGAAATACTCTTTAACCACCTTGTTTTCTGATACAGTCTAAAGAAATAGAATATGGTGAAAAGCAAGAGCTGCCAGATTCGTCTGCTTGTACTACTGAGGATGATCCCATCAGGCAGCGAGAGATGCAAACTCATGGGCTGAGCTTCCCGGTCTCTGTAATGTTTCATTGACGGGTAACATTCTCACTTACTCTTCAGATACCGAGCATGCATCTTTTTTTTTTTTTTAATATATATTTTATTGATTATATATTACAGTTGTCCCATCTCCTCCCCCCACCCCCCTCCCTGCACACCCCTTCCCCCCACACTCCCCCTCTTTAGTTCATGTCCATGGGTCATATATATGAGTTCTTTGGCTTCTACATTTCCTATACTATTCTTAACCTCCCCCTGTCTATCTTCTATCTACCATTTATGCTTCTCATTCCCTGTACCTTCTCACCCTC